>PVJO010002180.1:7884-150271 GCA_004026905.1 Hystrix cristata | reverse complement strand
TGTGTTTCCTCTTCGGCATTTGAGAACTACTTAATTGCAAAGAGGTAGGATAAATCAAGGAAGGGGCTAATTCCAGGATGAAAGAAATAGGGTCCCTCAAAAACAAAACAGTAGAAGAGGCTATAATACTAAATAATCTATCTGTTATTCACAGACCCTAGCAAGCACAAAAGATACTGCTATAAGTTTATTACTTGAAGTATTTATCTGTGACATCTTTGCAAAATCATTTGCTGGGAAAATAAGTTTAAAATATTCTGTGTCTTGCAAAATGTAGAATGATATTATTTTATTATATTAAAGTATATGAGAAGACTCATAGATCAGAGACTCAGTTGTATTGATTCCAGAATTGTAGAAACTCATTTAGTCATAAAGAGTTTTTTCAGTTAGTACATTTTAAAAACATTTGCCTTGGAAATTTGTCACATCTAATGAACTGAGGTAAAGACTATCCCTTAATGGTTGTGCCAGTTAATCTTAATTGTCAGACTAACTGGATTAAGATACTCCTAGAGAAATGTAGTGATTAAGGATGAGTCATAGGTGGAGTCTATAGTACGAAGTTATCTAAGTACCCGTGCTAGCACAGGAGTGTGTGAATGGGTGAGTGTGGCAGTTGGTCAACTCTCTTTTCTTCAACACCTGACTACCACATGTTGAAGATCAGTCCGCTCTTCAGTACCTTTCGGGTGGGACAAATTGACATTCAAATCAGGCATTTTCATTACTGTGTCCTCAATTATGAGTTTAAATATAGTTCACCACTAAACTAAAGAAGAAAGTGTGCTGCCTTTACCAAGTGCTGTCTTTTTAGAGTCCCGTGACAAATGCATTTTGGTTGTCTCATATTCCCCGACCATCATCATATCATAAAAATAAAGATCAAGATCAAGTTTGGCAAAATCCACCTAGAGGGAAGCCCATTTGTTCTTCTGCTACGTCACAGAGTTCTATAACATTGTTTTTTGTTTGTTATTTTTTTAATTTCTGGACAACCTAGAAATCCCATTAAGATTGTGTTTGCTGTCTGTAAATAAAAACATATGAGAACAAGAAAAAGCTATTTATTGAGACTTCGATATAGTAAGAGAGTCAGACTCAATCTTTTGCATTTTGTCAGATATTCAAAGACAAGCATTTTACCATTTATACTGGTAAAACACAGGAAGGCTTCAGGAGTGCTCTGAGCAGAGCCCCTTGGCATGTGGAATCTATCAGCCAGCTAACTAGTAATAGACATGTTGTGATTGGCTAGGGGTGCATATTTGATTTTTTGTGACTGGCTGTTAATCGAAAGTAAACATAAAATTTAGGAAAGCTCTAATCTGTTAATCAGGTCATGATGATTTGTGGCCAATTGTTATAGAAGTTATTGTTTGGCTTTCTGTATTGTTACTAGAGAAAGCAGTGTGATTTCTATAAGTCTCGCTTTATAACATCCTGGCTTCCTGGATGCTTATCGTAGATAAGAGATTTCCTGGGTAGGTTGGTGCACCTTGTGGATCAGATCCACATATCGTAACTCCCTGACTTTCCATTTCTTGTGGTAAAATATAATCCTTCATAAAGCTATGAGGCACTACACAATTTTACATTTGCCAAACCTTATGGGCATTGTCTTTTTGAATATCCAACTTCTAATCCATTAACTGGTTCATTCATTGTTTTTCTTCTTCTTCTAATCAACATCATTTAATACAGCAAATCCTTTGCTCATCAAACCTGAACCACTGGGATGGTAGCGTGGAGAATCCCACAATTCCCTCAAATTTAAAAAGTAATTTTTTCCTAGATTTCTATGGACTTACATTTTGTGAGTTTCATTCTTATCTAATTAGTTACATTTTCATACTTGTCTTTTCTGATCCATCTTCTACAGAAACTCTACTTGGTTACAGGTTAAGGACTTTTTTTTTTACTTATTATCTCTTATTTTTAATTCTGTGCTCTGTATACTGATTTCTTCCAGTTTCACCACTTCATTCTGTACACTAATGACTTCTAAAATTTGTCTCCAAATAATACCTCTCTTCGAACTTCATATATGTAAAATAAAATGGTTACTTGACAACTCCACTTGTACATCTAAAGGCTTCTGAAACTTCTAGGACACCATAGAACTATGAAGCTCCATCTCTACTATGGCCCTGCAAATGTTACACCTTGCAATAAATGACATTTGTCTTCATTTAGTTGCTTGGAACCAATATGTAGGCTCTGTGATTCCTTATTTAACACATTCTGCATCCAGTCCATCAGTGAGTTCTTTGAGATTTCCCTCAAACTTTAACATTTCTGCAACTGAAATCTTGGCCCAAGCTTCTATAAATTCTTCATTATAATATAAAGCCTCCTAATTGATTTGACTTTTTCCATTGTTTTCTCCTATTTAACTCATAGTTTCCATAAAGTGGAAAGCATTTTACTTACTTCCTCAACCTATAAAATACCACAGCTCCTCTAATTCTCATTTTGCACTATGAAACATTATCTTTCATGTGGCTTTTGAGGTTATGCATGATTTTCTTCCTGCCTAATTCTTACATGTTTACCAGCCCATCTCTTCTACGTTTTCATTAAATACACTTTTCTGACATTACACCAATGATTCCTGTCTCAGTAATACAATACTGGCTGTTCCCTTTATTTGAAGTCTTCTTTATTCCAGATTGTCCACAGCTACATCCTTACCTCTCAAGGCTAACTGAAATATCATCTTTTCAGAGAGTTCTTTTCCACCTCTGAGAGGTTCACAGATACTCTCTACCACATTATCTTCATAATAGCACTTACAGTCCTTGAACAATTTCTCCTCTGGATGTTAACTCCTTGAGATAATGAGTTCATTTTTCTGATTCACTGACATAGCTATGAAATGAACTAAGGACAGTACCAAGTTTACAATAGATAAAGAATAAATATTTGCTGATTAATTAAAAAAGAAATGATCGCTGGAATAGTAGTGATGACATTGAAATGGTGACCACGAAGCAGTATTTAGATTGGTTCTGCAGAATATAGAAAGATAGGGTGCCTTCTGGAGAGAGCAGCTGGCTGCTTTGATTTTGATTGCCTATAAAACATTCATGGGTCAGCAGGGAAAAGAGATAAGTATAGGCACTTCTTTCCCTCTAGAATTTCACCTGGGAAATAAACAAAGGTCAAGGATTCTTGATTGATTCTGCAATTGACTAGCTGTTCTGAAGCAGCAATAATTAAATAAAGAACTAAAACTTAAGTACAGATAATCCATTGACTACAGCTGGAGAACAGCAGCAGGACTTGATATTGCTTAGAGCACCACAACTATCAACTACGAAGGTGTATTTGTTATTTTTCTTGTCACTGAGACACAAAACATGACAACACAACTCTAACAATGAGAGGTTTAATTTAGTTCACGGGTTAAAGGGGTCAGTCTGTGGTCAGTCGACTTCAAGGAAGGAATATCAGGGTAGAAGGATGTGGCAAAGTAAAGCTGCTTAGATCAAGTGGCCAGGAAGCTCATCAGGCAAACTGTGCCAACTAGAAGGGGTGAAAGACCTTCCCAGGGGCCACCCAAGTACACCCAGCAGTGTGCTCTATCAATCCCCTGGGCAGTGTCCAAGCCAATTAAGGCAACACAATCAACATTAACCACTTCACATCTTATCCCAAGTGTCACTTGGGCAGCACATTTGTTTACGTACTGATTAGTCTGAGTGTGGCTTTGGCAGGCGCCATTTCAACCAGCCAATTCTTGTTGGCATAAAATACACTCATACATACATCTGTTTATTTGTTTTATATTGTTTTCTTTAAATACTGTTTTATTTAGAATGTTGTATTTGCCTTTGGTGTTTGTTTCTAGTGACATGTAATAATAAGTTCTGGTTATTTTCTTTTACTAATTAATGTTTACTTTATTTGTGGAAAAAATCTGTAATTTTGTGCTACAACTGATAAAAACTCTTATCAAAAGTATATGACATATGATTTTATATTTCTCCAGAACTCAGTGTTATTCTTTTATATTACAAAATGGGCAAGTTTGGAACAGTGAAATTGAATAGGAAGGAAGTGCCAAAAGATCTGCAAAAGAAAAAACTGAAAAAGGGAGAGATGTTAGCATATCAGAGAGGAAAAAGCCTATGTTATGAAAGGGAAAGACAAAAAAATAAGTCTCCTTACCATCAACTATTCATAATACAGAAATGATAGAACTTCAAAGAAGAAATGAAACTAAAAAATTCCAATAGTGCTCAATGATTATAATAATTCTGTGGCTGATGCCGATAGAGTTTATCAACATCTAACAAGCTATCCTATAATTAGAAAGTAAGGAAAAATACTATTATAAAATATGTATGTGCCTTTTGGATCAAACAGTACGGAATGTTTGTTATTTATTCAAACCAAGTGGGTTCAAAAAGTCATTTACAATTTAGATTAGTTCTAATATGCCAAATAATTGAAAAATATGGGACAGCAAAATGCCAAGAGGATCTCCACCATTGACATCGTCTCCACTATGTTAATAGGTGGACATTTTATTGAAATTATACTACCTACAGAAAAAAAGAAAGGCCAACATGCAGTGTAAAGTGTATTGTTCAAAGAAAGACAATAATGCAAAAATAGTTTGGGAAGAGACTAGATACTACTGTCTAGATTGCAACGTCGCATTGTATCCTAAATGTTTTAATATATGCCTTACACAGTTTTATTGAATAAATTAGATGAAATTGTCATTTTTATATATGCTATTATATTCTCTTATAAAATTAATGAGAACATATGCAACTTTTGGTCATCCTGTATTTAAATAATTGCACGGGTAAGTGGTTAACCAGCACAAAATGGTTTGAAAGAGTTCTGAAATGAGCAGAAAAATGAACTTTATGATTAGATAGTAACATCTGATGACAGGTAGAGACTGTGAAATTGCAACAGTTTCCAAGATCTTCAGACCTTACATTGAGGATGTTTCTTTGGTGTGGTTGAAAGAGCTCTCATTTTGACATGAAAAGATCAATCCAGCTTCACATTATCAGTCACAGTGGCTGGTCCCATATTCTTCCCTTTCTTCTCCCCTTCATCTGCAGAATGAAGATAGTAATATCTAGTTGGTAGTTTACATAACTAAATGTTATAATGTGACAATGTTTAAAAATCATAACGTACTATACGAATTTTAGGAATGAACCTTAATTTTTTGATACTTTTCCTTAAAATAAGATGTTCGTTAGTATGGTTTTTAAACTTAATTTTCAACGTGATTGTTGACTATTATTCTCAGTACTTGAGAAGTAAGTTCTGTGCAGTGTTTCAGAAGCCATTTGAACTAGTTTTCGAGAAAAGTTTGAAAGGTTTGGAAGTGCAAACTAGTGAAGTCCTAGAATGTTGTAATCAGAGTTTGATAAATGATTCTAGTCAGAGCCCAGAAGAACAGAGTTCTGATAGGAATACAGAGAGTAAAAGGAAGACTCGCTTTTCACTTGGGTTCAAGGACTCCATTGTCAGTTGGACTACAGGCCATATGTGTCACACTATGGCAGAAGGTTTGTCTACTTTGCACAAGTCCTGAGACCTTGCAGGAGACTAAGGAAAATCGATGAATTAATCTGGCAATGGAAAATTCAATACTGTATGATATTTGGGCTGTGGCATGGATATTGTAGACTGCTTTTAGACAGATATACAGTGAGAATCAATGGCAAAAAGTGAGCAAGAATGATTGGAAAAACTTAAAGGGAGCATGTGTAAAGTTAGGACCAAAAGAAGTGGAGTTATTAAAGAGATTAGAAGCATTAAAATGAACCTATGTACTTTAAACACGGATAAGAAGAAAGATGCTGTGAGGACATCTCAGGAATGAGCAGGATGTGATTCATCACAATATCAAGATTGCGAGAGTGTATATTTTTTCATTTGAAAAAAGAGTTCCAGGGCCTATTGCTCCAGTAGAGATGTATGTGGAATTGGTTCTCCAGAATTAATTTCACTGTGCTCATCCATTTAGGTACTCAGAAGCTGCTGCATGGTCCAAGGAGGCCAGCTACTGCTCAAGCTGGTGGTAGATCTTGGAATCATTCACATTTTGCTGGTTTTATGGGCTTGCGACATGCAAGAATTGTGGGGCCATGGAAGCTCCATGCAGATCTCAAAGGAAGGTCTGGAGGGCCAGGCAAAGAAACTTTGTGAGGGCAAATGAATAAAGCTCTGGGAGTGAAGGCAAAAGTGCAGTGGAGACTTCAGGAAATTGAAGATGCCATGAATATGGAAGATCTGCCAAGGAGAGCTACAGTTTCTAAGTGGAGTCAGTACAAGGGAGATATCAGGCTGGCTGCAAATATCAAAGACATAGGAGTAGGGTTGGCCAAAATTCTGGAACACATATCTTATCCCTATGTGTCCTTGATGCTAGACATGGAGGAATGTTTGTCCTGTAGGATTTTGGTCTTGCTTTGGTATAATTATTTTCTATTTCCCCGTTCTCCCCTTTGAAATGGGAAAGTTTACCCTGTACCATTATACCCTGGGATTATGTAACTTGTTTTGATTTTTTACAGAGGCTCAGAGATAAGAGTTTGCCTTGTGTCTCAGAACTTTTGACTTGGACTATTGAAAAGTGCTAGAACTTTGGAGACTGGAGAAGGGAGTATTGTGTTTTGGTTGGACACAGGTTATTTGTATTATATTAGGTGGAATTATGAACTTGTCATTGTGTTTAGTTGGTGATTAACTGCTGTTTGAGAAGATATGTTTGGGTGGTAAGTTGACAAAGGGCAGAATGTGGTGGCTTCATGGGCTTGGAAATAACTAGTGGGTAAGTAAAGTACCCTCTCGATGTGCCTGTATATATCATGGAGCTGTGACCTTTGGTACTAGAGATGGTCACTGGCCCTTCCTCTCTGGCACTGTACCCCTGCTTTGTTCTCTAGTTGCAAATAACTGCATCTTTGTTAAATTATACCCTTCTTTATGATATTTCAGAGTTGATGACTGCTGAACATGGACTGAATCCCCTGAAACTCTGAGCCAAGTGACACATATACTCCTTTAAATTATGGGTATTGAATATTGTATCCTGACAGTAGGAAGGCTGACTCACACAGTAGCAATTAATTATAGTATTATACCAAGAAATATTCAGCTTTCTTAAGAAGGTTGATTTCTTATCTATCTTACTTTACCATTAAAAAACAACAGGTGTCACTAACTTTTGAACCAAATATATAATCAAAGATGATTACATCACCTAGTAAACACATAAGACCTTGGGCCTGAGTGGTGGAGTGAAATGAAACAAAACAAAGCAAAACATTTACCGGATTAAAAGTGCATTTCTATCATCTACGTTTTTTTAGCATGGGAATTATGATTTAAATGGGAGGCACTGTCATTTGCATACTTTTAGAACAAAGTTGTTTTCTTTTTTTCTTTAAAGATTATTATAAGTAGTCATGGAACTATGTTAAAAGCTAGATTCAGAAAAAGGAAATCTTACGTGCAGGTAGTATGCAACGGTCTAAAGATAGTTTCCTGAATATAATAAATGTTATCTCTGCTCTTCTCATAAAGGGGACTGAAAACTGGGCACAAGTTGTAGATGGATAAACTTGCAAAGATAAAATTGCAAAGATAAAATTGCAATTGTGTCAAATGCACAAAAGATGAAGCTGTTTCTTATAATCAGGTATACTGAGAAGAATTTCTCAATTGGGAGGATGTAGGACAAATTTTATTTCACATGCTAACTTTGAAAATTTGCTTTTTTTTCAAATTTAAGTAATTATTAATCAACAATATATAACTTTAAAAACATCTTTTCATATTATACCATAATGTTTACACTATGGATAAGCTTGCATGGTTTCATTTTTTTTTTTACTATGAATTGCTATATGAATTTTAATTAGTTTTTGCATTTCAGGGGTATTATGTGGGATCTTGTTTTTAAAACACTATGTTTTACTCATATTATGTTTTACTCATTTATGTCATATTATATTTAGAAAATCTTGGATTTATTCTTTATCTTGTATTTTCTATGATTTATAAATATGCCAATGCTAACCACCCATCTAAATTCTGATTTTTTTTCTCTCTACTTAAATGTTATAGGAAATTTCCTCTCTTGAACCTGTTTAGTTTTCTCTTTGTTTCTTTCCTTTTATTCTACAAAAACCTTTTCAAAAATAATTTGAATCTTAAGAAATGAAAATATAAACATTCTGGTGAAGTTTACCAAGTTTCTACAACCATCAGAATAGCTCTAGGATATCCCCGCTTTTCAGAAATGAGGAGAGGAGAGAAAAAGAGAAGGAAAGATAGGGGAGAGGAAGAGAAGGAAGGAAGAGGGAGGAAGAAAAAGAGAAGGAGGGGATTGCCAAGGGGGAGGAGTAGGAAGAGGAGGAGGACAAAGAGAGAGGTGAGCAATCAGAATAACATAGAAATCGAGAGATTTAGTAAATTAATTATCCTTAACTTGTTCATCATTCTGAAGAGTTATAAATACCTTAAGAATATATTGCATGTTCTTAAAGTTCTAAGATAGTTGATATGATAGTATACTAAAAACAGCTGTTTGGTATTTTCATACAAATTATTTAATTTAGGCTTAATTAATTTTCTAGGCTATTTTCCAGAGATGAGTTTGTCAGAGGGAAACATTGCTGTGGGTAAAGAAAAAGCTTTCTAAGCAACAAGCATCAGGTTGTATGTTTTCTCCTAATAGCGCTACCATTTTGGGAATTGACCTAGATGTCCAAGAAAGTCTTCATTATTGAGAATTTATGTTTCTCTGGTGGCTTTCATTTGCTGAATTAGCCTCTGCTGCGTATTAAACATTGATAGCTAATGCTACTTTATTGCTGCTGGTCCTATTCAGCATCTCTTTTCACAGAACACAATCTACATAATTAGAAAATAGCGTGACTTCTGCATCTAGCACATAAGGAGGGTAGGGATGTTGTATTCTTGCTTTCATTTCATATGCCAGCTTTCATAATACTGATGTGATAATGACATTCTTTCAGTTTTATGATGGCAATAGGTGTACTGGATTGTCTTGCTGGAAGTACAAATGAAACATAGCAAAGACGAATTTACTGAGACAAGGAAAGCGTTACATTTAATGTAGATGTCAAATGAAATTTTGGAAAAAATTTAGTACTATGGGAAATTACCATTACTATACTGTCACCAAGAACAACTACACAACAAATGAGGCAAATAGTATGCTTCTTATAAAGAAGTCCACAAACTACTCAAAGTATTGCTATGTATTTTATATTCATATATTTCCCATTAGTCATTTACTCTACATTTAATTGACGTTTATTAAGACATTTTAAGGTATATTCCTAAAATACCTTCACATGATATCTCAGTTATCTGTTGAAATTTCATTTTACATCTGATAAAGTTGAAAGAGTAGAAAAGAAATATCAAGCCAATTTAGTTTACTGTTTGATACCAGTAAGTTAAATTAAATTGGGCTTTATTAAGTATTAGCTACAAATATTGATCAACATATACAGCGAATATTTACCTTTTAAAATATTTATCACCTATTGCCACTATTGCCCTCAAAAAACCTTCTCTCAGTTGAACACACTTATCCCATCACTCTTGCCACTCTGTGAAGGAGTTCTGGAAGACTTCTGATAAGCCGTGATCGACAGTCCTATGAATGCTACTCTGAATGCCATGCAATAAAAGGTACCCTTGTAAAGGCATTTCAGTGTGTCCCTGTCCACCTTATTCACAGTGTCTTACACAGCGCAACTATTGGCTCTTCCCAAAAGTCCAAATAATCACGAAATGTAGATGTTTTGAATTGGTTCAAGACACAGAGTCAGCCATGACAGAGCAACTAAAGACACGAAAGAGAGAGGACATCAGCAACTACTTCAAAACACGGAAAGAGCGATAGGTTAAGTTTGCTCAAAACAAGCAGAAGCGTTTTAAGGAGGATATATGGCAGTGTGTCTTGGACTGTAATCATTTTTAAACATTCACTCTATTTTGAGATCACATTTCATATATGCATAAATACATCTTAAACATTGAAAAAGAAGTTAAAATGCACAAGCTGTTTCAAGTTACTCAGAGAAAACTAGAATAGTCAGGTGTCTATAGAACTACTATTTTATGTATCCTTTTTTTTTTCTTTTTGTCCAGGGATCAAACTCAGGGCCTTGTGCTTGGTAGGCAAACAGTCTAACCACTGAGCTAAATCCCCAGCCCCATATGCTGCTATTTCTTTTGTAGTAAATGACCCCATCTCTGTTAATTCATAGTCACAACAAAGTATAAGAGTGACTGAAAGAAAAGTGCTGATTTGTATCTATTCTTATAGGTATCTGACAGATATTTCAAATTTTATGTGTAGTTTAAATTGCACTTTTAGAAGATTTTGATACGAATCAAAAATTTTAAAACTATGAATTGCATTGAGGTTTTATTTAGTCATACAGTCGTGGAAGAAATTGTTCATACAGACTAATTTATTACAAACATGCTCATATAACTTTTTGTGTTAGCTTTACCTGTCAGTAACAAAACACTTAAAACCATCCGTTTAAAAAGAAGAAAGATTTATTTTTGTCTCACAGTTCTGAAGGTTTCAGTCTGTAGTTGGGTGAATTTGTTAGTTGGTGGCATAGTGGTCCCTAATGACAGAGCATGTCCCAGAGCAAGCTGCTCACCACATGGTGGACAGGAAGTAGAGAGAAAGCGTCTACAACTCCTTTGAGGGCACACCCAGAATGACATCACTTCCTCCCACTAGGCTGTACTTCTTAAAGTGCCACCATCTCCCAGGAGTTCCAAGAGGAAGACAAAATCTTTAACACATAGATCTTTGGAGGAACACTTCAGATCCAAACTATAGAATTATAGAACTATTCCAACAACATGTATAGGTACAGAATAAATGTAATGAATGTGACCAATGTATGTAGAATGTACCAATACATGCTCTTGGTTTAAAATAAATTAAAAAATTAAAAAAAAAAATAAAAAAAAGAACTATTCCAACATCACAATCACAGTATCACAAATGGCTTCTATGTGACTTTGTCAGATAGTATTACTCAAATAACAAAGTGGTTCTCCTTCACTCTGGCCCTGTGACATTCGTTACTCTTCTTCTCTTCTTCTCTTCCATGGCATTTACCAAATAATGTATTAAGATTTTATTTATATATTTGATTATTTACATAATGTCTCTCTCTATTAAAGCATAAGTTTCAGTAGGGCAAAAATTATTAACTGAGTTTTTCACTCTTCAGTCTCTAATTACTAAAACTGCTTCAGGTAATGTCAGTGCTCATTTAGTATTTAATGAAGAAATAAAGAAAAGGGAGGTACTAGACAGACTCAAAAGAGAAGTCCAGAATGAGGACACGAAACTAAGAGGAGAACCCAGTAAATCTCATCACCGAAGTAGTAGTTAAAGAAAAGGGTCCCAAAAGAGGAAACAATGAGTAACAACAAGGCAAAAGAAAATACTTCCTCTGTTCCTTTCCCCCTAAGAAATAGAAGAAAAAAATGGAAACAAAGCTTTTGTAAATAGGGAGGGGGAGGGAGAGGGGAGGGGAATGGGAAAAAAAGAAACAACGAGATATGTCATATACAGGTACGAATCCCCTATGATGAATGTTATCACTATGTACATCTAAAGTGTACCATTAAAATAAAATTTAAAAAAAAGAAAATACTTCCTAACATTGTTATCATAGAAAATAAGAGGAAGTCTGAGAGACAGTACAGAATGTGTTTATTTTTATACTAAAGTATATTACATTCATTCTCAAGTAAAATAATGGGTATTTCCTTAATATGCAATTAGTAATTTGAATATCAATATCATGTAAATCTCAACAAAATATGGAGAACCTGGTTTCTTAAAGCAGCAAAGAACTAGTGTTGGCACAAGTGATTAAGGTACAATTTTAAAGAACTTTAATGAAAGATTATAAGCAAGTAAAAATCAATGTAAATAACTATAATACAAAAATATAAGCATATGGTAATCAATGATCATGGTAATGGATAATTTTTAAAATTATGGGCATACTTAAATTTAGTCTTCTCAGTTATCCAAAATAACCATATTTTAAACCACTGACCAAAACAATTATTTGAGGTACACATGTAAGAATAGCATAAAACTAGTAGCTTTTCAAAGGACAAGGAAATACGAAGAAAACATATGATCACACCAAATTATTCTGAAGCAATGTAAATGGTGAGGATTCGCATGACAGAGGAGTTCATTATATGATTAAAATATGTTTCATGTGAAAATGAAAGAATAAAATATTACAATATTTAATATAAGAGCTATCCATTAGTTGTGAAATCACTACTGGTTTAAGAAAAACAAAAAAACTTAATAATATTCTGAATAAACCAAGATTTTATTTACATGAAAAAAGCATCTTAACATTATATTAAAGTTACCTTAAAATATAAATATATTCCAAAATCTAAGTATGTTTTAAATGTTTATACAGCATTGGCTGTTTTAAACAAATAAAAAATATTTTAACTTTTCAATAAAGTTCTGTTTCTTTCAGGAAATAGTCTAAATCTCCTTCTGGAGATACCCTCAGCTTAGTAATTCCTTAATTTTGTGCTTTGTCACAGTTTTCATTTCATTATTTCTCTCTCCTGACCTCACATTCAGGAACCTAGATTAGTGCTCTGCACTCTGAAAGCCTTAGCAAATACTTCTGAACTATCTTCATGCATACTCTGCCAATACAGATGCCTTTGTGCCCAAACTCAGTTCCTCTCTCCTTGTCAATATTCTCACTGCCACTAAGACTTTGTCTTTGTTTATATCAATCAGAATTCTATCTGTTCTTTTGGAGAAAAGAACAATATTCTCTCAGCTGGTGTTATTTTCTGAATGAACTGTCTTGAGGGATTTAGCAAGGTCAAATAATAGAGATGATAATTTATTAAACTCTTTGATTAGATGTACACATTAGCTGTGATTAAAATAGGTAAAATTAATATTACAATTTTTAATAGATAATTACACTTGAAGATCTTGCAGCATATTCATACTTAGCAAGGAAAAAAATCTAGTCTAAGCCCTTAGTTTTCTACTCATTTTAAGACAGACTTCTACTTTCAAAAGAGAAGTATTTCAAAGAATCACTGTATTTTGAATTTATTCCCATGCAGTTTTCTCTGTTATATAGATATTATTGTTTTCTCTGTTATATAGAGATCACTATTTTGGTGCTAAATTTGTTTTTAAAACAGATCTGATTATATTGTGTTATCACAAATTTCAATTTGACATGACATGACATTTAACCTAATCAATAAAGGTCTTCCAATAAATAAAGCCATTTCCTTTTCATCTTTGTAATCATGTTGTTCTTATTTTGAGATCATCTTTGCTTATATTTGAATATCATTTCTTGGATTTCAATTTCTTTTAAACTTTAAAGTTTTATTTGGTTTTATGGCAAATTAACAAGTACCAACTGGTTGTAAATTAAATATCAGTAACTTATTGTTTGTTTTTTATAGCTGCTTAATTCAAAAGTATTTTAAAGTGTGTTGAAATAAGACATGAAATATAAATCCTTGGTTAAAATTAAAAATACAATTTCAAAGAATAAGTAGTGCAAGAAACCCTGATCTTGAGTTTCAGAGAAATCATGGTCAAAGTGGAAGCATTATAAATTGCATTACCCTTATTGTTTAGTTTAAGAAAACAACTATTTTTCGGAGCCTGAAAGACATTGCTAATTTTGGAAAATATTTACGAAATGTTTTCTTTGTGAGCACTCTGGCTGTTGGTAGCAGTTTTCAGGAGAGTTAAGGCAGAGCTGCTCCGTGGTCTTGGGGAACATGTAGCCCGGTGGAGATTTACTGAATTCATTCCAACAGAGTGTAGTTACAGTGGAAAACTGGACTGTGTTGTCTCTAGGAGCTTCCAAAGCGACATGTGCTTGTTAACCCTATTTCATTCCCAGATAACAAAAAATGTTAGTCATAATGTGATGTAGTCCAGATAGGAAGAATTCGGTTGATACGACTTTGTATGAGAAAGGTTTAAATAAAAAGAGGACAGTTTATCTGGTTTTTTGGGTGACTCTTGAAGTTATTCTGATTGTTCATCTTCATTTTGAAGAACATGTGGCTATAGGATTTTGACTTCGGTGTGGATGGCATCCGAGGTTGTATTGAGAATAACTGGCTAATAGAAATGCTGAGAATTGACACTACCCTTTTTAACAAGACCATGCCGTACGGCTAGGAACCTGAACAGAGTTTACCTGGCAGGTGTAGATGGAAGTAATGAAAAGAGAATCAAAGCAGGAGAAGCCACAATGAAATAACGATGAAACCTTTATCACTTAGTACAAAAGTGCATTTAAAGCCTACCTTGGTGATGCTAGCCTGTAATCCTAGCACCCAGGAGGCTGAGGCACGAAGAGATCTGCATGTTTGAGGCCAGCCTGGGCTACATAATGAGTTCAAGGTCAGACCTGACTACATAGCCAGACATTGTCTAAAAAAATGTATTTAAAAGGCTAAAAGAAAAGCATGGTGATTTCTTCTGCTCTATTTGCCCCACTAAATGATACTCCCCTAGATGGTTGAGTGGATCAGATAGCCCTAGCAAAAGGCACCTATAGATTTATGGACCTGGAGGCTGGTTGGGGGAAATGGGGCAGCATTAGGAGTATAAAGATATTAATGATTGCTTGTAAGAAAGGTAACATATCTTTAAATGTTCATCCCTTCCCTCCATAGGAAGCCTAGCAGGGAAACATGGAGTACTGTGCTCAGGGCCTCAGGTCAAGAAGACTAGGAATGACCATGCCTCACCTAGGAATATAAGTGTGTGTGGAAGAATCACGGGGCAGGGGAGCCTGAGCTCTTGACCGCAGCTCCTAGGCCCCAAGTCAGGGGTGGGGTAGGGTAGGGCGGCTTCTGTGATGAAGACTGCCACGTAAAGCTTTTGTTAGTTTTTTCCTAGTGCTGAGGATAAAACACAGGGTTTGTACGTGCTCGGCAAACAGCCTACTACTAAGTCACATCCTCAGCCCTAAACGACTATTCCTAATTAACAAGTCTTGGTTTGGTTTGGTTTTGTTGCTTTGCTTTTTTTTTTTTTTTTATGAGGTCTCACTGAATTATCCAGGCTGGCCTCAAACTCATAATTATCCCATCTCGGCTTTTCAAGTAGCTGAGATGAGGATCATGTGCCTCCACATTCTGACAAAGATTTATAAATGCTATGGTCAGTCCTGACAAATTAGACACAGGTTTTTAAGCAGAAGCTACACACCTTAGGGTAGTAACTATTGTTTTCATGGCTGAGACGGGATATTAAATATCCTGTTAATCTAAAAGATGATTTGAATCATTATTACATTGTTAAAAAAAATGGGTTATTATCAGGCACTATGCAAGTCTAGAGACACTCATAAATCATTGGCTTGTTATGATTAATGTTATGATAATGGAACTATATATATTTCATGGTATTTTATAGCTGCAGACAGATCTATACTCACTCATTGGCTGTTTTTTAAATTATATCAGCCTTTGCCCTAAATAAATCCCATTTTAGTTGATAAAAAATAGAATATACTTTAAAAAACTTCTACTTTTCCCTGAAGTCTACCAGAAAATTGTATAGAATTCTGTGCCCACTTTGACAACCACCAGGATTCAGACACAATTTATGTAGTCTCGGTGCTCTCCGCAGCCTGAGGGACTAGAAGTGCCTTCCAATATCTGAGTGGCAGGGAATAGAATCTCCTTTGCAGAAAGCAGCAGTATGCAGAACTATGCTGATCCAATCAGCCTGTTTTTTCCAAGAGAGAGATGCCTAACATTCCTGGCCAGATGGCTCTATCCATTTCTTGAGTCTCCATATTGCAGTTAGCCAAAGCAGATTCTTTGGGGTCAGACCAAGAAACCAGGACAATTTTGTTGGAAATTAAGCCAGATCCATTGGCTGAGAAAGTTCTTGAAAATTCTTATGAATTTGGAGCTTAATGAAAAGTTTTACCAAACCAGAGAAGTAAAAATTCTTGGTAGATGATACGATAAATATTGGCATAAATCGAAGGACAAAAATTATCTCCAACAAGATTAAAAATGCAATTATAAATAGAGAATCTGGAAATCCTGAAGGAAACAAGGACGTAGTGAAGTGAAGGCTAGGAAACAAAGCGGTACATTTGGAAGAGTTTCAGTCATAAGGCATCAGGAAACAGCCAAAAGTACAATTATCAAGAAAGGCGACTTTTCATACATATCTTACAAAAAATCCATGCAGGTGCTCATGGCCTTGTTTCATGTTATACAGGATGTTCAGAGGACCCAAAGCCAGTGAAATTTGAATAACTTTTACCTGTATTAAAATCTGCTAATCTATTGTCATACAGTTAGTCCCCGATTTATGAACAAGTTCAATTCCGGGAGAATGTTTGTAGGTCAGATTTGTTCGTATTCTGACAAAGTGAGTCTCACACAGCACACCTGTAAGTCTCACACAGTATACTTGTCAAGGTTCACAACCTGAATCTTCCTAAGTCAGGGCCTTAGTTCGTATCTGTGATTCCCAGCCTGTCTGATTTGAAACTATTTCCTGTGAATGTTGGCAGATATTAACCACAAAATTGAACTGACCATCTTGACTAATAAGTAGAAAATCTCCTCCATGAGAAATGAGATTGTGCAGTGAGTATTGCATACTTGTGGCATACAGAGTTACACTACTTTGAAACATAGAAAACTCATTCGAAAAATGTAATTTCAGCAGGCCCCAAATAGTAGAACCCAAAGGACCCTAACAGATTCAGATGCAAAACTGCTCCTGAGAATGTCTCCACCACTGACAGATTTCATTAAAAAGAGTTTGCTGTAAATATTCTAAAATTACAAGTCTTGTATGGGAGCAAGTTGTCCAAATAAAAGGGTCAACAAATTACATCAAATAGCATGCGTATCGCCATATGGATTACATTACCAAAAAACGTAAAGAGATTAACAATTAAATGAGATTTAAGGGTTCAAAAAGAAGAAAGAAGGAAAAGAAATCTAGTTATAAGTTCAAATAATCATTAGTCCAGATCGTCAGACTATAAAGACAACCAAATAGGAATTTTATAAATAGTTTGAAAAATAAGAGAATATATAAAGATTCAATGTTAGACTAGGCAAAGTAAATGATATAATGAATTGGAAGACACTATTGAAGTATAAAGATGCAAAGACATGGAAAATATGAGATAGAAGTTAAAAATAAAGGAGGAATAAATGAAATGACCAAAATACTACATATAAATGTTAGAGAAGAAAAGGAAAGAGTAAATGAGAACGAGGAAATATGTAAAGTAATAACATGGAATTTTTTTAATTAAAGAAAAATGATAGAATTTCAGCTTCAGGAAAAACACAATGTGTATGTTAATAACTAAATACATACATACATGCATACAAAGACATACTTGAAATTAACTATCTTAATAATAATGAAAAATGTTAGAACCTTTCAGAGGAAATAGATACGTTAGCTGAAAAGCATTAACAAAGGGGGAGCATTTTAACAATAAACAATACTTCACTGAATATAGTAACTAATGCCTTGAAAGCGTTCAACTAAGTAAGCGTCAACTGTCAACTATATGAGAAAAAGTTATTCAAGAGCAAACATGAAATAAAAATTTTTGAGTAAATAAAAACACACATTTTACAAATTGCATGCCCATGTGGAAATAAGTAGATTCAACTAAACCTATGTGGCTCCTTAGCGGACAACAACAGAAAAGAGTGATCAAAATAATTTTTTAAATATTTGAAATTAGGTAAACCTAAAAAAGTATAAATTATAAAAAACATTAAGGTCTTCAAAATAATACAGAAATGTTTGTAATCCCCTTGCAATAGTTGAGAATAAATAAATCTGAATAGAAACAATTCACTTGACTATGAGAAAGGCATTAACTGTGTTGCTGATAAAAACAAGAATACTATTTCAATGTATTGCTTGTTTGGACATTTTCAGTGTAGCTGAAGTAATACAGAATTTTCTCTGTTTCATAGCTTCTCTTGGACTATATTACTCTAAAGTTTCTTCCTTTACTTATTTTTTTTTATTAGTTTAGAATGCAAGGCTTATATTCTTATATTTTTCAGCAATGTTGTGAAAAATGCTCACTGTTGAACAGCCCTAAAGTAAAATATAAAAATTCATATTTTCTTTTATCTGTTGTGACTAATCTCCTGAAGAAATGTGTTACACTAAACAGTTGGTCACATGAGATAAAAGAGTAAAAAGCAATCGGAAAAATTATTCCAGACCATTAGTATACTGGTCATTATACGTGAAGCATCAAAAATCCTTTTAAAAAAAAAAGTAAGATGAACTGTAGGAAAAAATTGTTTGGAGAAAGCTGTGATACTACTTTCACAATATTTAGTTAGTCACTAGAATATTTTAAAAATCAAAGACAAAAGTGCATCTATTTCAGTATGTGCTACATGAGTCAACATTCAGTTTCTGCCAAAAATCTTCCTAGAGAGTTGTGAGAGCGTCCTACTCTGTAAGGGCTGCCAGTTATTTATAAAACACTGGCTTCAATTTAAAGAGTATCTTCGAGTGTATAAAACTGAATCCAGATTCCTAAATGCTATCTATGCTAAATTCCATATTCAATAGAAGGGGTTACACCCACTTTTTACTTCATGTCTACAAAATGCTATTTTTCTATAAAACTGAAAATTTGGGTGCTATATTCGAATATCTGAATATGCACCACCCAAAGGAGACAGAAGTTCCACTCATTTTGTGATGCAACTAGAATGTTCTGAACAAAAATCACCCAGGTGCAGGCGGAAATGTGACTAGTAATTTTTTTTCTTGCCTTGATATTTTTCAAGAAAACATTCTTTTCTAGAGTCAGTAATCTCACTTACTTGTGTATAGGATAAATTCATGGATTATGTTTTCCTCACTGTTGTTGGAAATGCTATATGGAAGCTTCAAAGAGCCCTTTTTCATATGTAATTAGCAAATTAGATGATCAGTTGGAGGGATTTTGTTTGTTTGTTTTTGGTGCTGGGGATCGAACTCAGGGCCTTGTGCTTGCTCGGTAAGCACTCTAACCACTGAGCTAAATCCTCAGCCCCACTCAGGAATTTTGATTCAGCAGGGAAAAAAATCTCCAGTGAAAAGGATTTTGGAGACTTCTAGAATGACACATATGAATCTTTTTATGTCATATTTTTAATCTTTCCAAAAACATATTTATAATATTATTTTTGACCTTTTGGCAATAAAACAAAAATATTAATCAGCTTAGTTTAAAATTTTACATTTGTAAGGATGTAGAGAAATAATACAAGTAGCTTCTATGCCCATGTCAATATAAACTATACATCTTTACAAATCAAAATACCATTTCATTTTAGATTTCAGATTGATTATTTTTAGTTAAAAGTTATTCTTAGTTTCATTAAATGTGAAGAAAACTTTAAAGAGAACCGATCTTTAATGAAAAACTTATATTGGCCTTTTCCGTTCAATGTGAGAAAGCCAGTGTTTTCCCCTCCTCTTGCTCTTTTACTATAATTTAGATCTGAGAATTTAAATTCACATTATTGGAATACGTGTTATAAATTTTGAATTTTGATTTTAGTGATTATTTTTTAAATTTGAATTTTCAAGCTACGGTGAGATACTTTGGGGATAACTTTTTTATTATAGTTTCTGCTGCACAGTTTTAGTTATATTACATACATTCTTTTTATAATCCCTTTTTGGGCAGCTTTAGGTTTGCAGCAAATTTCAGAGGAGGGCACAGCAATGTTCGTCATATACTCTGCTGTCACACATGAACAGCCTTCCACATTATGACCTTCCCTCACCACAGTGGGCCATTTGTTACAATTGAGAAACCCACGCTGACCCAACAATATTTCCTGTAGCCCACAGATTATATTATGGCCCCCTGTGAATGCTGTATAGTCAATGAATTTGAACAAATGTATAACAATATGTATCTACCAATATAGTATCATACAGACCATTTTAAGTACCCTAAAAATCCTCCTTGATGTCTATCCATCCTCTCCATGCAGTCACTGACCTTTTTTACTGTGGTCGTAATTTCCCCTTTTCTAGGCTATCATAATACAAGAATCATACAGTACTTAGCCCTCAAATTGGCTTCTTTTAATTAATAATGTGTATTTAAGTGCTTTCCTTATCTTTTTGTGGCTTGATAGTTCATCTCTTTTCAGCACTGAATAATATATCATTGTCTGGATGAATCTGAGTTTATTTATTCATTCACCTACTGAAAAATCTCTTACAAGATTGGAAACTCTGAAGAAAATGTCTGTAAAGCTTCTTGTTTAGGTTTTGGTGTGGACGTAAGTTGGCACCTCCTGCAGGTGAATACCAAGCAGAATAATTGCTAGATCCTTCAATAATATGATTAATTATGTGAGAAACTGCAAACCTCTTTGGCAGTCCCGACAGCAATCAGTGAATGTTCCCATTTTTCCACATCTTCTCCAGCATTTGTTCTCTTCAGTGTTCTCAATTATGGCCAATCTGAGAGATTTCTGGTGTCATCTCATTGCTCTCTTGATTCCCCTTTCCCTAATGATACATGAGGTGGAGGATTTTTTTCCAGTTCTCCTTTACTTACATACATGCTATATATAGAATGAGTATCTGTGTCCCTTCCCCAAATCTATATGGTGAAATACAAAGCTCTATAAAGTGTAGCACTAAGAAGCAAGGGCTTTGAGAAGTGACCAAGCTCTGAGGACAGAGCCCTCATGAATGAGATTAATGCCATTGTGAAAGAGGCCCCTGAGACATCCCTGACCCTTTCTTCCATGTAAGACTACAGCCACAACATGCCATCTATGAACCAGGAACTGGGCCCTCACCAGGCACTAAGTCAACTGGATCTTGGACTTCCAACCCCCAACACAGAGAAACAAGTATCTGTTGTTTACAAACTATCCACTATAAGGTACTCTCTTATAGCACACCCAGCTGAATAAGACATTTTTGAGGGTTTTTTTAATTCATCTTTTATGTAGAATATGTATATAAATTGTTTTGTTTTAAAAAGTCTCAGCATTTGTGAGAATATCTTTGGTTTCACTTAATAGTGGATCTCTTATGTACACTATTCAACATGTTTTTATACTTAGCAAGATTTTTTTCTTGCCTCACACCCTGACCTCATTTTTCTTATTTGGTAAATTTAGGCTACTGCATTATATGTGTAAGATTTTTTTCAGTCTTGTTGTAACTTAGAGTTCTTTCTGGAACTTATTTCTACCTCTTTCCGTGACATTTATTCTTACACAGTTTCTTTTCGTGAACTGTATCCAGCCATTCAAAGATTACTTTAGTCTTTGGTAAATCTACCTGTGAGTGGTATTTCCTTATTTAAATTTAGTATTTCTAAGTAACACAAAATATAAATATTTTCATGAACATAGTATATGAAATAATAATCATAGAATCACTTTGTGCAGTCTATATATGAGTATGTAGCATTAGGAAGAAAACATAGCATTAGAGAAAAATAGTTCTTAAATTCAAACCTTTACACAGATTGTACAAGGACTATAAAATGGTAAATTGTACTTTGGAATCTGAGTTCAGAAATGTCTCTATAATATATTCTCACTTTATCATTTTTCTTAGCACTGTGAATCCTGCTATAAATTACACATTTCAGTAGGAATCAAAGACATGATTAGAATCTTCTTTTTGAAAAGTGGTAACACTACTGTAGTACTGGTATGGTTTTCTGGGTGTATCCATTTGTCAAAATTGTAAGGTTAATATTTCTGCATTACAATGTATATCTTGTTTAAGGAAAACTGTAAGTAGAATTATTAAGACAGTGCCAATGTTGGGGAAATGAATGAGATTTAACTGGTACATGATCAGAGAATGTTGAATTTAGGTGCTTATATATGGGCTTTCATTTTCTTGTACTGTATTGTTTATATATATTGACATTTTATTATATAATATTTTAAATTCCATGTAAAGTGTTTTGCCCAAGACATTAAACTGTTGGCATCAAAATGCTGCTAAAATGAAAATAACGTTTCACAAAGTGATGAGTATGAAGTGCTCAATTATTATAGGTAATTCAAGGACCTAAAGTTTGAAATTTAATATCAAACTAGCTCTAGACAATATGTTACGAAGGGAGAATGGAGGAAAGTTGTTTTCCTTGATTGTAAATTTCTACTAAGCAGTGATTTTTTTCCTTCTCTGAATTGAGCCTATTTGTGAGATGAGAAATAGAGAATGTTTCCAGCTTTATTTCAAACTTTCTGACTTTTCCTCGAATAGCAATTCCCTGCGTGTATGAAATACACAGACATAATGTTTTTTCAAGATGATCCCATCAAATCTCATATCACAATAAAATTATTCCCATGATGGGTACATGACCTTAATAAGAATTGTGTTATAAAAGCACAGTCTCAACTGTGTAAACATTTATGTGAATATTGATTTCAATATTAAACTATTGTATTCCTTGATAATGCTCCAGAAAATGTAATTTGCAATGCATTCTTACAAAGGATAAAATAATATGTGAGGTCATTTTTATTGTTCATTCATGGCTCATATTAGTTTAGAGCCATGAAAGCTATATTTTTCTCCATTAAAAAACTTATCTCACTCTAACATTGCACTTCAGATTTATTTCAGTGTACTAATCATTGTAACAGAAATTCCATTTTATTCTAACACATTTTAGAAAGCCAAATGGACTCATTATCTGGTTATTATAAAGTTCTAATTCCATATTCTGATGTGTTTTCATGCAAAGTAGCATAATACATTTAGAAACACAGGGGATGGAGCATATTTACTAAGAAGGAGTTTTGTATCGAATATTTTATAACTATTTTCTTGATCAGTTGTCCTAACAACCTGAAAAAAGTATTCATAATATTGTCCATTAACACTCGATTTTAGACTATCCTGTGTTCTATACAGAGTTCTGCAGACATATTCTGGTAAAAATCAGCCAATATTTTAGGCTTTTCAGACCAAAAAGTTACTGTTATGCTTATTCAAACAAGTCGTAACCAACTCAGATATAAACAGTTAAACAAAGAGGCTGGACTGTGTTCCAATAAATGTTTATGTATTCGCAAAATCAACCTGCAGGCTATAGTTTTCCAACTTGTGCTCTAGACCAGCACTTCCCAAACTTCAGTGTACATAAGAGTCTCGTGTAGAAAATAATGGTATAGCCCAAGTGTTTTCGTTTATTGAACATTTGATCCAATATTCCTTTTGTTGATCCATCAATTTCAATGGGTCTTCTCTTTAGAGAATACGGAATCTTAGGTCCAGTCAACAGGGAGGAACCAGTTTTTACAACAAAAATAATTTGATATTTTATAAATGTAATTAGGTATGCAAGAATTGAAGAAAATAAAACACTAAGATATCACGGAGGTAGAAATAAGATGAGCAGCTGCTGTATCCGTTTGTGGTGGAATGAAGGGATAGGTGGGTTTATTACAACTTAGAGGCTCGGCAGACACCCTCATGGGGCTGGCCACTGAGCTCTGCCATGAGTGCTGTTGGCTGGTACCGACATACTGGGGCTCCCAGGAAGAGCCGAGTATATGGAGCCAGGCTTCCAGTAAGGGAACACTTACTTACTTGCTCATGCTAGTCTTGCTGAAGGGTATATCAAGAGTGACAAGAAAACTCACAAACTAATCGACTGCTAATGCTGGGATATATTGCCTCTAATGAGGCAGAGAAGTATTTGTTGCTAGAAACAGGATGTAGAAAACAGAGCAGACCACAAAATTAAAAACGGTAGTCAAAACAGACCTTTCTTATAATAAATAAGAGCATTAAAAAATGAAAGCCCACGTGATTTTTGGACAGTCATTAAGAATTTAGTGGAGAGAATTAGTGAATCGGAAGATAAGTCTGAGGACATTACTCAGATTTAAATATGGTCAAATGTAAAAAACCTACAAGATGCATACGTCAGATTAAAGAATTTAGATTTCAATGGCTACTATAAGGAAATAATGTGAGAACTGGGGAAGAACTATTCTAAAAGTGATCATGGCAACTGAGGTTATTGCTGCAATTCAGAACACACACTGTGTCTTCAGTGTGGTCAGTAATACTAATAGCCGTGTCTATAGTTTTAGAAAGCAAGTTTTCCAGAAAAGAGAAGTCAGCTAAAAAGTATACTGCCAGATATTGATACAGCATCACATTTCAAATTTCCTTATGAATATGCAATCCTTTATCTATCATCTGTTTTTAACGTGACTATTATATTCCAGGATTTAGGTTAAGCTTTATTTTTTAGTTTTCTAGTTAATCTTGAGTAAATAATTTAAAACACCTATACTTCTCCAAAATGGTTTTATCTATCAAATCTATAAAGTTGATAGTTGAAAATAATTCTAACTGCTAACCATACAGAAAGAAATTTTACGAAGAAACTAAAATCGTAATGCATTGGTTTCGAATTTAAAACATTTTCTCCCTGCAGTGAAATTTGAAATGATCCAAAGTAACTTAACTAAAAATACTTTAAAAGTGAAGATATAAAATTAACAAGCTGTTATTTCAGTATCAATTGGCAATATAAATGTAAATTGTGCCATGCTTTCTTAGAAATGGTTAGGTTTTAAAATCACATATGATTATTAATGTCAAAATCTCTGTTTTGTAGAAAGGAAATTGAAAATATGAAATAAGTGTACCGAGTTCTCTCTTTCTAAACATATCATTCTCCAGTAGAAAGGGAATGTAATTAAATTTAGAAAACTATTAAAGATATTCAAGCTAGCAGTGGTGGTGCACACCTGTAATTCCAGGACTTGGGAGGTTGAGGCAGGAAGATTGCCATGAGTTTAGGCTAGACTGGGCTACATAGTGAGTTCAAGTTCGGCCTGAACTGCATAGTGAGACTCTATCTCAAAAAAGAAAAAAAAAAAAGTTGAAATCCGTGAAAAGATTTTGTGTAAAATATTTGGCATAAATGTAACCTAGGTGAATATTCTGCCACTATCTTAACATATCTAGGTGTTTTGTACTCCCTTCTGTGGGTACGCTGTATTTAATTTTTAAATTAAAACTGCATTACATATTTTGTCTTAAGATCTTGGTGAGACAGAGATTTTTAAAATTTGTTAATTTTAATGAGCATTCTGTTTCACTATTGAAGAAAGATTTTTCACAATCTTTGACATTTATCAAAGGTTTATCAAAGAAGACTTACTTTTTATAATATACCAATATACCGAGATATTATTTTAAAAGTCTTTTCCTTAGTGTGAAAAATTATGCCTAGCATTGTAAATGCTTCAACAGATTGGTATGAAAGATGAGGGTCATGTTTAAAATAAAATGACATTTACTTATGATTCATTTTGTTTGAAATAGTTCTCTCCCCCTCATTTCACCATGTCCTTCCTAATATATTCTTGTATTATAGCAAGAAGTTTTAGTTTGTAGAACAGTGCAAGGTGCATTTTAGCTTATTATTCTGGTTTGCAAAATAAGGTGAAGCAAATATTTTGTTCAAATTCAGATAAACAGATCCAAAAGATTATTTACAGAGGCCTGATATTACATTTCCTCTAACCTGTGCTACCTGGGAAGATACATATGTAGTCATGGTTTCAACTCTTACACTGTTCATGTCTCCCTTTATTTCTCTGTAACTCTCTAGAGCCACAATCCAAGCAATCTGCTGGGCTTCTCAATAACCAGTTATGGTGTGTACAGTTCCACTTTGGGATATTTGTTTCTTCTCTACAACTTCTCATTCTGTTAGTTATTTCCTTGTAGGATTCTCAGAGTCAAGACCAGAGCACTTATCTGGACCATTGTGGACACTCAATAAATGCAGATATTACTTCACATCAGAAATCATTCAGTTGTCTGTTGAGATTTATCATCTAATCTTTTTACTCCTTAAATCACACAGCCTTATCAGAACTCTCAGTTCTTCCCTGGTCGTAGCCCATATGTTTTAAAATTTCCCTATCAAGTTACCTTAGGCCAGTCCCTCAGCTGCTATTGAGGATACCATTATAGAAATACTTTATCTGCCACCGTTCTCCAAATGTAGGCCAGGTCCTTCTTCGCTTTGTGGCTTCTATCTCTTTCCTTTATTCACACTAAAATCCATTCTCTCTTCCTCTCTTTTGCTTGTCAACACTTTCCTGACTCTTAAGAGTGTTTAAGTTGCTTTAATTTTTACCAAAGGATTTCAGATCTCATCTAAGTAGCATTTAGTTTATGTTTCACTACGGAATCTTTCATTTTATACCGCTCTGTTGTCTTTCAGAGTGGATGATAAATTGCTAGGGGGTAAGTTTGTAATCCTGATGCCACTCTGTAGCACTGTTGACCACATTGTTCATTATGCATATGAGAAGCTTGGTTTTATGCTTATTTAACTGAGGTGGACCATAGAAAATCAACACCAGGTATGACTGAGGGATAAGTACTGCTTATCCTCAGGCTCAGAATCAAAGGACTGGCTTTCCTATTTTACAGATCAAGCCTCACAAAATTGTGTACATTATTCTTGCAATTATTGGGCACCAAAATTTTCTGAGATGGGTAGATAAGAGAAAACAAAAAGTGTTTTTAAGGCAAAATCCAAAAATCTTGAGGAAAAAAAATGTATTTTGATCCTAATCCAAACAAGATTAACTCAGCCCATCTGGTTATAGAAAAACACAAATAGTTTCTTCATTAAGTTTGAAATTTTGAGATATCCAGGATTAGCTTTATCCCCGACAGTCTGTGCATTACAAACTGCTGATATCTCATTTCTTTGACTATCACTGAATTTTTATATCACTGATAAACTTTTGAAAACATCCAATTCAGTATCATTTTATCGGAAGTTTTTATTTTTTCAAACGTGTGTTATTGATTTTAAAGAGATTAAGAAGTTTTATTTTTGCCACCAAAAACATCATCCTTGCTGGGGTTTACTCTTAATTCTGAGATGAGAAATACTTTAAACTGCATCATTGTCAATTTAAGATCTTTGTCATTTCCCCCTCTATGATTATTTTTAGTCAATTTCGAAGACCTAGAATTGGTGGGGAGATGCAGACATGTGGATGCTTGTACCTACATGTATATTTTTCTCCCATATCATTTCTTAAAATAAACATTATTATTTTGGGTTCAGTATGTCTTATAAACAAGCTAAAAAGCCATATTGGAGCTTGTACTAAACAGAAAATTTATTCTTTGAGTGAATTATATTTAAAACTTTAATGTTGTTACGGATGCAGTGTTTAAGGAAACTGAACCTCCAAAAAGTTGTTCCTGTTTGAGATTGTAAAAGAAAAGCCCACTCTTATAAACTTATCACTTGTGATATGACTATCTGATCCTTTAAATATTTTATTTATTCTTAATTAACTTCCAAAAATACACATGAATTACAAATGAATGACTCACTTGAGAAATGTACTTTCAAGTGAGTAATAAACTAAAACACGAAACAGAAAGAACATTAATGTGCATTTTCTCTTCAATCTTCAGCAGTTCTGGGCTGACCCTAGATTATTAGTTTAGCGGAGCAACACATACAGTATATAAATGAGCTTGGACTCCAGTTTTTCTCCCGAAGTAGGTGGCTCATTGTTATCTGAGGTAAGATAATGAGGTAATGACCCATAATTTATGAAGAGAGGCCCTGCAGATTTATATATTTATATTTGTGTGTGTGAGTATGTAAAACAACCTTTCAATTTGTTGCTCTTTCATAGAGAATTAAACTATTCAAATTTGGAAGTAATACATAGACTATTCTTAGTCAAATCATTTCTACACCTCTTCTGAACATTTACATTGAATAAGGAAAATTGCTATATGTTATAATCTATTGTCAATCTACTGTTTAGTGAAAAATATAAAGATGGGTAAAAATATTTCAATATACTTTTAGTTTTTACTAAAAACTACTCAATTTTAGCTACTCAATGAATATAAAAAATATCATGCCAATTCCAGCTTGCTTTGTGTTGACTCGGGCAAATACAAAAACATAGTTCTAGAGGACTTGCACTTCATAGACCAAGAGTATATCGAGGATTAAGAGGCGGAGCTTTCCAACCTTCCCTTGCAATGACTATGCTCAAAGTTACAGAAGCACAGAGAAGCAAAGCACAAAACAAACTGCAAAACGTTTATACGTGGGTGACCGTTGAAAAGTAGAGAGCTGAGCATTTGAACAGATTCTCAAAGATGGCATCAGAAATCATTTTATTCTCTCTTACCAAGTTGAAGTTTTCCTGGAAGCAAATTCAGAGACAATGAGACTTTTTAAAGGAAGAAGTGTCCTAGTTGGTGTGACTTGTATGAAAGAATTTTCTGACCATATTTCAGTAAATTCATTAACTGAGAAAGGAGAGCAAATTAGAGACTCTGATAATCTTATTTCAACAACTACAAGGGCCTGGACTAAGACAGTGGCAATAGCATAAGAGTAAGATAACATTTAAGGTTTATTGGTCTAAACAACCTGCTGAATAAAGGCCGTAAGGAAATTAGGATTGCAGAAGGATTTCAACTTTTATATTAAACAACTAGGTGAAAGACTTACCTTGTGCTAAACTGAGTTAAATTTGACCCAATCTTGAACTATATTTGTATGTGGGTGATAAAGTATGACGCCAAGTGGCTTCTGTACATAACAAATTTACTAAAGCTTGATGTATAAATAACTTGAAATCTAACACAGGAATTTATCCTTGTAGCCAAGCAACTGAGTCTCAGCCAATTATAGAGCTGAACCCTCAGTCCTTCTGGGGCTAAAAGTGGCCAAGTTATCACCATATCGTGCAAATGTTGACCGCCGCTTATTCAGGTGCTTCTGTACCTCTCTTCTTTTCTCTGGGTGTAGCTATAAACTGTCTGTGTGCTAGGGTGGGGCATTCTGAACCCTTTTCTCTCTGGAATTGTGCCCCCTTCTAGAATCTTATTCTTGTTAATACAAACTTCGTTAAATTTAATACATCTCATATTTTTTGACAGTTTAAGAAATTGAGAAGGAGATGTGGAGGTAATGATAAATTAGGTTTTGGACATGTCTGAATTTTAAATATAGGCTATATTTAAGTAAACTGATTGCTTTAAGTCTGGAGTCAATCAGTCAGATTCAACAACTAAGTATTAGGCAAGATAGACTAATACAACAAACAACACCCATATGTGAGTGAAAGAAACAGTAAAATGTATTTCCTGCTTAGACAACAATGATTCATAAATGTTACTCCTCAGCTATCTTCGAAGCAGTAAGCAGCACAAAGATTTCTCTCATCTTTCTAGACCCCGGAATCTTCTCAAAATGACCAAGCGATTGGGAAAAAATACCACAAATAAATCACTTTCCCTCACATTTTATGTTCAGATCTGTAGTCTGGAATTTTCAAAATGTACCACCTGCTGCTCTCAGCACACATATTAAGTGCATACCCTTCTGGAAAAAAAAATTGAGGACCTTTAATCGCTTAATTAAAACAACATAAATATTTAAGCTGCACTTACAACTTTAACATATATTTGTCTGTATTTTGGAACTGTTCAAATATCTGATTAGAAAACTCCCTCAGGGAATAATGTATCCTTAATATCAGCATATTCATCGACTAGAACCCAGAAACAAGTATCCTGGATAATGAACTAGCTTCATTCTCACAAACTTGAGGCATATCCAAGACCTACAAAA
Source organism: Hystrix cristata (assembly GCA_004026905.1). Taxonomy (NCBI): domain Eukaryota; kingdom Metazoa; phylum Chordata; class Mammalia; order Rodentia; family Hystricidae; genus Hystrix; species Hystrix cristata. The sequence continues at coordinate 120,488 of PVJO010002180.1, read as the reverse complement.
AGGAAAAAACAAAAAGCGTGGTCAAGTAGCCTTTGCCCTAAAGTTTAAGTTAAATCAATAAAAAATTCTCCTCTACTAATTGAGGTCAACAAACTTACGCAAGTTTATAGCTAGTATCTTTTAGCGCTTCAGTTGACTTTTGCTGTTATTCATGATTTTATAGTCGTAAATGTTTCCTGACATAGATTGTGAAAATATCAAGGTTTTCTTGGACAATGGATCACATATATTAGGTCATTTTAATAGTACATGTAATTTAAAAAGTACTTTAAACACAATTTATGAACTCAAAGAATAGATTGTTTGGAGTAGAAATAATATATCATGAAATAGCCAAAAGCCAATAATACTAAATATGTGAGAAAATTTAAGTTTAGTCAAGCACACTGAATACTAACCCATTGAATTATATACTTTCCTAATACATCGATTTATGTTTACATAAGTTCATGCTAATACTAACACTAAAAACAAACTCAGAGATGAAAGAAAATTTAATACAATTAGACTTTCAAACATTTTTTCCCCTCTTAGATGTGCAGAGTTCATTTTGAAGACATTATCAGAGGACTTCAGAAAAGGGAGAAAAAGCTCAATTGACAAAGAAGTTTATGAAAGATTTATACATTAACAAATATGAGATGGAAATTTAGAAGCATATGGGTAAAGTGTGAACATGAGGATAAAGTATTATTTCGGGAGAGCGAATCCTCTGGCTGGTGCTAGTTGGGAATTTAGTAATAAAATATAAATCTTCTAGAGCCAGACAGCCTGATTTCTAATACTGACATTTTACTTTGTGACCTTGTAAGATGAATCTAACCTTTCTAGGTATTAGTTTTGTTACATGTGAAATAGAGTTATAAGCAGTATTTCTCTCACCAGATTGTTGAAATTATAGGACAGCACATAATCTCAACAATCCGTGAGGGAAATACTATAATGTACTCAGATGTAAATATCTATCTATCCACCAATCTATCTATCTCACAATAAACCATATTCGCAGTGAGCTAAGAATAATATTAAGAAGAAGAATGAAAATGGGAAAGAAGCAAGCTGAGTACTTGCTCCCCAAGATGAATGTAAACACCATGTACTACAAACATGTACTAATGAGAGGAAAAAAAAAAAAAAGATTAGGATGATAAATTGAGGCTTGATTTGAACAGCCCTGAAAATTGATCTGGGGTTTTGTGTAGCCCCTTTGGGCTTGTGGTATGGCACCAAAGGTATTGAAAATGTGTAAAAAGAGGGATAGGTGGTTTATAATTATTATTGTAGGTAATGAAGTCAAGTGTTTGACACTTAAGAATCAGTTGACATTTGCACTAACTAGGACACATAAAAGTATAAATAAAGGTAACTGTGTGATTAGGTATATAGAATACTGACCAAATGACTTAGGTGATTTAATGTTTTTATTCTTGCTGTATGAGCCTATAGAATGGACAAATATGTTTTTAAATGTGTAAGTTTTATATTTGAAGAACATTGAAAATTATCTTACATAGATCCTATGGATTAAAAAGAAATATTACCTCTTCTAGCTTTTCTCTGTCTCGCTCATTTTCTCATGTGTCCACAATACATCCACAGTCAGCCATCACTTCTCTCCATATGCAAAATATGTGAACCTCAGAAGTGGAAGCAGTAGTTTTAATTTTATGAGTTTAGGTTATTGACTGTTTTTCTTCAATTATTCTTAAATTTAAAAGACATACCAATTCCTATTTTAAAATATGGGAGCAACCTCATACACATTACAGACTTCACAAAAGGTATTCTTGTATTTATGTAGGAAAGAACTTCAATTCCTAATATTTAACTGCTCATTTCTATATCCAGAGGAATACAGACATCTCAATGCAACATGAGTGCAAGTAAATTTCAGTTTTTTTCTTCCTTTTCAAATTTAAAAACCTTCACATAATCAAAGTCCTAGAAGCCATTTTACATTTAAATGGCTAATTTGAAAATAGCTGATATTTCAGACTGTATACAAGACTTTGTAAAATTGTCCAAGTCTAAACAGCATTGAAAAATTCCTTCAATTACAAAAGAGAAACACTCTCCAACTGCCCTAGAAACAGGTCAGTGGCCTGAGATTATCTGTCCTTGGACTCAGGCAGCTTCATCTACTGTTAAGCAGAATAAATCAAACATGCAAGCTTAAATATCACATGATTTCTCTTACACGAGAAACTAAAAATATAAAGAGCAAAATAAAAGATAGATAATAGGAAATAGAAAGAACAACATATTGCAAAAGAGAAAAATGGAGGCATGGATGAGAGAGAGGGAGAGAAGCAGAAGGGATGAAAAAAGAATTAAGATGTGTTATGTACATGTACCAACTCCCCATGAGGAATGTAATCATTATGTACTGCAAGCATGTACTAATAAAATATAAACATTAAAAAAAAACAAAAAAATAAAGATTATGAAAAAAATCTGTCATTCACAGACACTTGGATAGAATTAAAGGGCGTTCTATTCAGTGATGTATGTCAAGCACAGAGAGCTAAAAGTTGATCTCGACGTAGAGAGTACACTGGTTGTTATTAATGGATAAGTGTGGGGTGGAGAAGTGGATGGGGGATGGGTGACAGGTCCAGGGGTGCAGTGGGGTAGGAGGAGTGATTTCTACAGTTCTATAGTGCAATAGAATGACTCCGGCTGACGACAACTAAGTGAGTATTTCAAAATAGGTGGTAGAAAGGATTATGAGTTCTGTATTCCTAAAACAAAGAAATGATAAAGTCTGAGGTGACAGATGTGCCAATTAACCTCATATGATCTTTACACATTCTATACGTGTAATAACATAACACTCTATCCTGTAAATTATACAATTACAATATGTCAATGAAAATGTATTATTTTTAAAAGGAAATGTGTATACAATTTGTCTTGTTCTGTCCTTTATTCTTGGACATAAGTCCTTATTGACTGCATACTTCTGTTTCACTATTTAAAAACATTTTTGGGCATTAGTCTTCCAAACTACAACTGGCCTATATTGTTCCAATAATACCCTCCAGCCTCTCTAGTTCACAGCCTAATGTGTATTTTTCACCATGAACTTTGAAAGTGCAGAAATGTACTAAACTATGTTTATTCTTCAAAGTTTCAGCATTATGGCATTGGGTTTTATGGTATTATGCCTGTTAAATATTAAAACTGTTAATCTATTTTTCATATTATTTTATAATTGTGGATAAATATTACAATCAAATGCATTCTCATATATAATCATGTATAGTTATTTTAAATGATTTTATAAGGTAAATGATTATACCATGAGCAAAATCATTTTCATAATAGCTTTAGTCATTTCCACTCAATAAATTATTCACTAGAAATACTAATTATGAAGAGTCAAAGTAGAGTTTTTAGTATGTGAAACACCAAAGACTTCCAAAGCAATTGAAAGTAAGTGATCAGCCCCTAAAGAAGGTCTTCTTTATTCCAGCATCTCCTATTAGCCACAGAATTACCTTAATTTTTTTTTTTAAATTGACCTTTACCTTCACTTTTCAATGGCAACAGGATTTTACTATGAATGTATTAGCAGAATTCTTCATTTCATCTGTTTAGAGTCTCATTCACAATAGATTGTAGGGTTACAAGCAAGGAGAATTGAAATTACATACATCATTATTTGATATTATTATTTTATTAACACATATTAGAAATAATTACTTCTTATATCAGTTTATAATATCTGTGATTACACTTATATACTTTAATAGTTTTGTCGAAGGAAGATAGTTTGAGAGAAGAAAGAGAATTTTCCTATTCGACTCTATTTTGAGCTTGTAAATTTTAGACTCTAAACAAAAGTAGGAGAAATTTTATTTGAGAGCATCATCACCAATACTACACAAAAATTTAATCTCAGTAAGGTACATAAGGTTGAAATACTGAAGTAATTTCTTCTCCTAGGATGTCAGAGAATGTGAAAGTTCCTTTGTAGATGTTTTTCTTAAGTCATACAATGACATATATTTACATAAATAATTAGAACAAAATTCAGTAGACTTGAGGAAAAGGATCCACAGAATAAAACACAAACGGTGACTTTGTTAGTGAAAGATTCACCAAAAAATGTGACTCTTCCTCTCTCTTTCTCTCTTTCTCTGTAAGAAAGCGCAGAGGCTCAACTATGTCATCAGTTACTTGAGTTCTTGCTCTGAATTTTTCCAACCTCATTTTATCAGAATCTACTCATTTGGATGGACAATAACTTTGTGCTTCTGCAAGAGAAAAAAACAAGTGCAAGTTATAAAGAAATCTGGTCTTTGAAATCACAGTCCCACAGCATAGGAAACTCAGTGGTTTTACAAAGGAATTATTTTTCTCTGGGCTACCAAACAGTATGCTGGCTGCGTTTTGTGGAGGATTGACTCCTGAAAGCCTTGGAAACTGGGAAAAAACCAAGCACAGTGATTCGGGGGTGTTGCCATGAGCATATGAGCTGCTGTGGTGTTCTGATAAAGATGATGACGCATTTTGCAACATTATGTTGATGAAGTAGGTTCTAAAAGCATTCGAGAACATCAGCTTTAACAACATAAACCATTGCAAAGTCTCCCAAATGAACTGAATTATGACTGGCTGGAAAATGTATGACTTTTCTAATTCAGTACTCTTTGTATTTAATTTGCAAAATCAAGCCAAATAATATACATATAGATTGTGAAGGCCCACAGAAATATTCACATAAACCTCTGAGTGCCTTTATCATTCCTGATATTTTTTGGTATTATGTGTTATTTTACTATAGCACTTTGTGTTCCCGTCAGTTCGCATTTCAATTTATGGAGGTTCATTAGTCTAATGCTTCTCTTTAATTTCCTTTATTTGCCAGCCATCTCAAAGTCAAATCTGAGATCTTATTGTACTAATTAGTTAGACTGATTTCCTGTATTATCAATTATCTCTTAGCTTTCTTCCTAGTTACTCAGTGTTATTTTATACGTAATCTCTAAATTGCTTCCATTTTTGTAATTAATTAAATTTCATAAATCATTTGTTCTGATAAAGTGATTGTACGACATTTAGAACTATAAAATTCTGCTAGGGGTTGGGGATTTAGCTCAAGTGGTAGAGTGCTTGCCTAGCAAGCGCAAGGTCCAGAGTTCTAACCCCAGCACTTAAAAAACAAACAAACAAACAGACAAACAAAAAACCCCCCTGCTATTCTATATATACTATACAGTTACTTTTATTATGTATTAAGAAAAATATATATGAATGACAAAGAGCATCAATATTGAATTAAAAGAAAAAAAAACTGAAAAATTAAATGGTGTTCTACTAGAACCAGCCTGAAGGGCTCTAGGAATTAAAAAGGTTACTGTGACGAGACTTTTTTTGTGCATATAGTAAAAGATATACAGTAAGTTTGGATATATAGTAAGTCGAATGGCAGTGAGATCACATAGAGCCTTATAAACCATGGTAATTTGAATTTTATTCTTTGATTTGTGATTGCTCACTATTTATATCCTTGAAGAGTTTAAAATAGTTTCCCCTAAAAGGGAAAATATGGAAAATTATGAATGAACCTGCTGTAAATAGGGAGGAAGGGTGCAGAGGGGAGGGGGGGAGAGGGGGGAGAACCAAGATACATCATGTATAGGTACAGAATTAATGTAATGAATGTGACCATTGTATGTAGAATGTACCAATACATGTTCTTGGTTTAAAATAAAATAAAAAAAAATAGTTTCCCCTAAAGGGAAAAGAGTATTTAAAATAGTCATTTTTATTGGTTGATGAAAAATTAAAGTTTAAACAAATGGATATATCTTTTAATATAAATACCCTAAAATAATTTGGCAAACAGGTATTTACAAAACTCTAGAATTTGATCTGAATTGTTGAAATGCTCAAAGCTTACATCAGTTAAATCAGAGATAGAACCTGGCCAGGACGGCGAAGTACTGCCACAGAAGCCAGCGCATTCTGTATATTCTCATATCCAGAGGTGTTAGATGGAATTAACATAAGCACAATCCCAGGATTTGTTTCTCCTTTTCTTTAATACAATTGTTCAGATTTAAAATTGTTGATGGTGTATGCTGATGAGGGGACTATCCACAGCACTGCTTTCTTCCAACATGCTCAAAAAAGTATATAATACCTTCCAGGCAAATCTAAAAATTTCATAAAAGTAGATTTTCTCATAAGATAAGATTCTGTTCTTTTAGTATTAGATTGTGTTCCCCTCATGGGAAGCAAGCAGCGTATTTTCACCATAAGTATATTTTTACTTCTTTTTTAAAAATCATTTCCAGGACACACTTTTTAAAGTCATTTTGTTGTCACTCTGATTACTTAGAAACGTTGCATTTCTTTACTATGATAAATACTGTCCTTTTCTACTGAGCTTTCTTAAAATTTGGGTATTGTTCTACGTGTGTGAGTGTGCGTGCGTGTGTGTGTGTGATAGATGTTTAATAAGTATTTACTATCATTGTTTAGCAGCTTTATTAAATTACTTGCACTTTAGATCCAAAATATGAATTCTGAAGGCAGGACACATAGATGTTAATTCTATTGTATATGCTATGCTCTGAGAATGGTTAGTACAAATTTCTGCACTCACAATTTCAATAGATCTTATCTCATTTTTTAAATCCCAATAAGAGTCAATTCAGAAAATCATTGCAGTTCTTTTATCCTGGATTATTTCCATATTTAAAATTTTCTAGCCTTTCAGCAGGTACATATTGCAGGAAAAGAAGTCATGGATAAGGTCAAGTTTCTCCTTTAGGCTACATCCGGCCATAATGAGTTTTTAAAATACAGTACTCTGGGTAATAGATATATGGTATTTTTAAGGCATCCAGAAACAGTACAATATTAAGTTAATCCCACAGATAAAACCAAGAACTCTTACAAAAGTAATATTTAATGTATTTAATAAATATAAAGACATACCTCAGCAATAATACAGGCTTACTTCAAGACCATTTCATTAAAGCTGATACTAGCAATAGAGTGTCACATACCCTTTTCTGGTTTCCCAGTGCATATAAAAGTTGTGCTTATGCTATACTGGAACTAATAAGTACATAAGGTCATTATGTCTAAAAAAGCACATAAAATATTAATATATTAATTACAATACTTATCCTGCTGAAAAATTCAATCCTCTGTATTGTTGGGAAAATGGATTTGCTTCACACAAGGTTGCACCAATCCTTCAATGTGAAAAAAAAATCTCCAAACCACAATAAAGCAATATGCAATAAAATAAAATGTGCCTATTTATCACTTGCTATGGACCAGTTGTTGTAAGGACTTCATAAATATCAACTCACTTAATCTGGATGTGTCTTTATGACATAAGTATTACTATTGTCTCTACTTTATGGGGAAGAATGCTGAATCTAAGACAGGTTAAACAATTTTCTCAACATCATACAAGTATTAAATAGCACCTGTAGGAGTCAAATTCAGGAAACCTGCATCCAAAATTTATGTTGCAACGCTGTGCTACTCTTGTTACCTCTTCAATTCTTCATCAAAAGTATGGCTTCAGCTTTTAAATTCATTGGGTATTTAATAGATAAAGGCAAGAAACTGAATCAAGAGCAAAGGTCATAAGAGGTTAAAGCATAAGGTGATTTAAATTCTGCTGGCAAGAGAGATTTGATTGGTTTGTTTTCTATGAAATATCATTGGCACTCAGGATTAAAAGAAGAAGAAAAGGGATAACAGTGAAAAGTAACAAAAAAAGGAATCTCTGTCTTCATCAAGAGTATAAAAATTCTGGTCACCTGTCTTCAAAGTCCTAAGACGATAAAGGTCCAGCGAGTGCTTCTGGGCACTGTATCAATTAGGTACAATTTATTACAGTCCTAGTCATAACCGCAATCTGATTAATCTTTGCCCTTTATGTAAATTGAATTAGCTTAAGGAAACCAAAGAAAAATGATCCAGAGACTGTAATTTGGAGACATTACAGTTGAGACAGGGGATGGGTAGAGTACCAGAAAAGCATTTCCAGGGAGTCTGGGTGGTAAGTGAGTAAGTGTCAGCAAAAACACACCTTCGTTCTCAGATTTTTCCATCAATTTGAATTCAGCAGTCTACTAACTGCTGGGAAACAGAAATAAATTATACACAACTTGCTTCTTTCAAGAATATCTCAATCTGTTGGGGAAGACAGGCAAAATATAAAAATAACATTTGCAGTATAACGTGATATACATGCCACATGCCCAATATATTTCTTCTCAGACAGTACTATTATAAACTCATAGAAAAGCTTTGCTTGGTCCATATTTTATTTTAGTGAAGTTGACTATTACAAGCATGTGATTAATTTAAACCATATATAAAAGAACCATATATATAAGAAAGCAAAATCTTAATTGTCGTATTTAAACTTGTTGTCAACTTAAATATACTATTTTGCTGAACATCAAAAATGCCTGTCAGTATGTTTTTATTCAAAATAGAATGACAGCATTGAAGCCCTAAAGCTAATCAGATGTCAGTTGGAGAAAAAAATAAAAAATGAAAATAAGAGTTTAAATGAAGCCAGGTGAAACCAGTATATTTGAACAGAGACAGAGAGACATGAAGTTCATAGCAACAAAATATTAACTTTCTGCCTGATAGCTGAGAATAAACTCTGAGAGGACTCTGACAGGAAAACACACAGGCCTTGGTGTGCCGGAAATAAGGACAGAATAAACAAACATAGCTATGAGAACAAAGTATCGATTTGCTGAAAGAATCAGTGTCAATGAGAAAAAGAATTTTATGATTTGTACACTTTCCAGATTTATGCCTTAAAAATTTTGATAGAGGGATATTTGTATACAGTTCCTAGTAAAGCATTATTTTTCCAGTTCATATACTAAATTATACAATGAAATTTGTAATAAGAAATAATTATTTCCTATCCCTTATAAAAGAGCGTGATCATGTTAATAAAACGTATGAGTAGAGAATAGAAAAGGTCTTAGATGACTGAGAAACAAATTAGCATGCAACTTCACTGAATCCACTTCGCACTGTTAGAATTTGAACTTCTGTGCAACCCTTAAGTATTGAGATTTCTGATCTTTGAGGGCCTACATGCATGGCACGGTATGTAATAAAGGCTTTAATAAACATAAAAGTCACTACTTCCTCACCATATTGCTCTTGATTGCAATCAGCATGTTACAACTTCACTCTAATTTTAAAACCTCAAATGTTTCATCAGCTCTTCTAGCATACGTCTACGCTGCATCTGTGGTCACTGGTCCATGGAATGTGAATTTTAACTCCTTTTATGTTCAGTCGGAATCAGAATTACATAGTTGATGCTAATCTATACCAGAATTAAAACTCCCTTGAAGATAACTTGTGTGGTGAACTATTTTCAAGGACATGATTTTCCAGACATCTTTTGCATTACTCATACAAATGAGTTTGAGAAACTCATTCTGCCTGCATTTCTAAAATTCTCAGGTATTAGAGAACATAATAAAAGAGGTTACCATGGATTCATCTTCTTTACTACTCCTGATACTAATTATTCCCAAGAGATAAGAAGTGGCTTATGTAGGGTAGTATATTTTGATATTTATTAATATAAAAGACATTGAATATTATGGAAAGTTGCTTTTCTTCCTGTTGTCCTATTTTCTTACCCTTCCAGAGACCATGCTTTCATGAACTGGGTGTGTCCATATTTAATTCAAATATTTATATACTTAATATACAAATGTGTATCTGTTGATTCATTTAACAAATGTTTACTGCTTGTCTCCTGAATGTTGAGACTGGAAGTCCAGGAAGAGAATAAAACCAAATCTCTATACTCAGGTTAATTTTTGAGGATATTGTACATCTATCTACTTCGTGGATGGTTTATTAGTGATGCTTTATTGTTAGATTTTACTTTGTGTATTTATTTTGCCTTTCTTTTGTTTTTATATTTTCTGAATAATTTTGAGTTTAGTACATTTCTTATAAACTACAAATGAGTACATATATAAATATGAAAACTTTATTGAGTTTTTTAAAATGAAATTCTTTTTTCATGTTTTACATTTAAATGATTTGACTTGAAAATAACATTGTAAGCTTTTCTTTAATTGCTTTTTTGACTTATCTTCATTTGTTTCTCTTGTTATCCTTTCCCCTTTTGTCTCTGCTTTTCTTCCTGTGTGCCTTTTGTAAGTTGCAAATATATTTTTATCATTTTTGCACTCTATTTATGTATCAGATTTCTATTTCTACTATTGTAATGCTTATTATTGCATTTTTTACAGCACGCACCTGGAAAGTCTAAATTAATTGATGCTTTGAACTGCCTAATCAAAATTCAAGGTTTTAAGCTCATGGATTATTATTTTTACTGGCTACCCATACAAATGATAGTCTTATCTAATATTTATTTACACTCTGTAATCACCATAAATAATCTTATCTTTATTGTTAGTACTTTATTTTGACAATATATTTTTCTCAGAGTGGTCCATATCCCCAGGTGGAATATTATTTGAATTATTTTATCTTACCATAGGTTGTTTCCTTTCAGGCTCCCATATGCCTAAGTTTGGAGATTTATATCTACAGTAGAATAAGTTTACAATTTGCCTATTTCCAAAGAATATTTGATTCAACTTTTCTGAGTATTCATTTTGTTACTTTTCTGGAGTTTGCTCTGCTATGACAGTAAAGAAAGCGGCTCTGGCTGACCTTGAACTTTGCACTATTAGCTTAGTCTTAGGTCTCAGTATACATGGTTCTTCAGGACTCTAAAATGGCTATTACTTTTCCCATAACTCTAAGGGAAGAAAGCCACTAAATGAAGGTCTTCTTTTTCAATTATTCAAAGCGTCACTTCCCTGTCTTTAGAAAAAACTCATATTTTTAGTATTACTTACACTTTAAAGTTTCTGAAATAAGTAGATTCTTAGATGTATTCCTCCTTAATACAAAATCTAATGTAAACAGAAAGAAATAAAATAATAAAATACTGCATCTGATTTTAGTTGTCCTTATAGTGGAATTCCATCAGACTCACATATGGAATGAACCTAGATGCTAGTTCAGTTTCTACAACTGTGTAAATCTGAAAACTTGGTTGAGTTACTCCATGGTTCTAAGCCACAGTGTCCATGTGCATAAAATAATAGACACTGGATTAGGGTTTGTTTCCTTTAATCTGCAAAATAAAATTCTAGCAAATGAAAATCTCATGTAAAAATTCAGGACAAAAATGTGGATACTTTTTTCCATTCTGGCATAGTAGCATAATAATTTTTTACCATTACAGTTTCATGTGAAAGGGAACCAGAGCTAGACGTTATCTGACTGGAGCTTCTCATTTAATAGATGAATCTAGTGAAGTTCTGTGACATTAAATGACATATTCAAGTGGCATTAGTGACAAGGTAAGGGCTACAGGTTTTTTTTTTTTCTTTCAAATCTTAAAATAGTGCTTTTTGTTTGTACTGTTGTTTCCCTTCACCAAACAAATTCATCTTATCAGCCACAAAATTATAGTTCCAAAGATTCATCAAGCACTATTTATCTCTCAGGAAACAACTCCTGAGTTTTTTGTAAGTATTCGTATGGTTATAGGTGCCTACTATGCAAATTATATAGAAAGAACTTTCCATTCACTATGAGAATAAAGTATGCAACATGTTAAATAAAAATCTGATAGTCTATGAGTTGTTATTTTAGTGGATCAGGTCTTACGGGGGTACTTTTTTTTTTTAATGTAAGGGCCATGAGGGTTTCTGAGTCTAGTCTCTATTTCTCTGTCTCCTCTCACTCACTCTGAAGATGGTTACATTTTCTAGAATCCAGCTAGCATCACAGAAAGGATCAAAGTACTAATCACCATTGCCTTTGTACCAAATATATTTGAGTTCTTAGATCTTAATAATAAATAACATTTCCATGACTAAGGGGAAAGTTATGGCAGATGAGATAAAACTTTACCTTTGCCCTCTTACAGTCTTGGCTGGGCCTAAAGATTCATTTGATATGATAGCAGAAAAGCACGAAAATTTAAGTTGCGTGTGTTATGAGAGACTTCATAGGAAAATGAAGATTCAAAGAAGAAACAAATACTTTTACATTCAGCCGAACAATTGTAAAAAAGTAACTAAACTATGTGGGGAGGAAGATAATTATTTTTTAAACCCATCTGCTTGGACAGATTTCTTTTCCATATGATTCCAGGTCCACAAATATTTCTTTTCCCTTGATACAGAGTGGACATCTTTCACCTGAGAGTTTTTGCTCTCTGCTTTCAAAAAGAGAAGAGACTGTCCTTCTTACATCTTCTGTAGCTCATAATAATCCCCCGGCAAAGTGGCATATATTAGGGGCATATTTTGCTACTCTTCAGTACTACTGTTGTATCTACTCCAAGTTAATCAATGCTTCTTATTTAGGACAATAAGGATACGACTTTTTCAACATAAAACCTTAAAATGTGTCAATTTTTCAGAAGTGTGAACCATAGAAAATCAAGAGAAAATCAAGAGAAAGAATACTAATGAAAATCTATATATTTTATGAACAAAAATTACCATATTCACTTTTATTGCCTAAGTACCATTTTTATGTATACAAATGTTCTCTATATATGCCAATCTGCACATGAGATGTATACATGTATTAGCATTCTATAGAATTATTTCTCTAATGGCATCATTGCTTTACTGTATCTCCTAGTGATGGAGACCATTTATTTATTTTTCATGCGTCGTGTCTCTTACATGCTAGAATATAAGTTCTATGAGGGTAAGGACCCAGTCAAGATTTTTTATTCACAGCTCAAAAACTGCAGGCCCTCAAACATATTTTGGTTCAAATTAGTAACATAAGTGACATATTAAGACAATTTAGGATTCAGTGAGCTTGTACAAAATTAAAAGGAAACTATATTTTTAATAGATAAATACATATTAGCTACAACCTGTCGTCAAAAATATCGTCTCTGCTTTTGTCTGTTGTTAAAATATTTAAATAGAACAAAATTAAGCATGCATTTGTGTGTGTGTGTGTTGGAGAAGCACGAATTTTTAGGCAATAGGTTTATTTAAATGAACTATCAAAACAAAGTTACAGATAACAACTATTTCAACATATTTAACAGAGGACATAGACTTATATTGTCACCTGTTGTATAGAAAATAAATTTCATTGTAGGTAGTTCTTTATCCTTTACTGCAGGTTTTGATAATTACCTTAAAATTTACTTATTATTATCAACTTCATTGTAACATTAACCCACCTTTGTGAATATAACATCTTAGCTATAATCTTGTGCAGTTTTCTGCTATCTTCATCTATTTGTTTTATTATGCAGATTCAGGTTTCTAAATATGTAATTTTATAAATAAGTTGCAGCGTAAAGAAACACACAGCAGTTATTCAGAAATTTCAGGATCCATAGTATCTTTTAAGATACAGCATATCTGTCATGTACTGAACAAATGATCATGGGTTTTTTTTGCAATTGGAATGAGGATCAAGAGACAGGGAGGAGGAGGGAGGGGTAGAGAGAGGACATAAAAAGAATTAAGGTATATTACATATATGTACCAACTCCCTACACGAATGCTATCATAATATACTGCAAACATGTATATACTAATAAAAGTAAAATACAAATTTAAGCAAACAAACAAGCAAAGCCCTTGTGAAAGTATATAATATGCATTCCTTTTTTTCTCCAAAAGTCTACTTTTGCCTACAGGAATTTTCATTTTCATTCTGCCTTGCCAGGTGCAATTCCATCACTCAATGCCCTTAGTTATAAACATTTTGTGGCATACATATATATACAAACTTTCTTCAATACTTTATGGAGGAAAAGCATTTCTAGTTTGTCTGGAAATAGAATAGACATCATATATATGATGTCTATTTCATATATATATATATATAGATATTCATATATATATTCCGATCCAAAAGCATATAATGATTCTGCAAGACGGATCTCTAAGAAACAGCCCCGATTCTTTGAGTGACGACAGAGAGTAACTCTAAGGGCTGTTTTTTGCAGTACAGCCCGAAAATAATCATGAAAACAATTTTCAAATATCTGATTCAGCAGCAATTTTACTCTATGCTTCTCTAACTTAAAAAGAGACTTTTAATAGTACTGCAAATCTACTTTAAGATCAATCTCTCCATCTACTGGTTGAAGGTCAAATTTTGATCTTTATTAGTTATAAAAATCCTAAATTATTTGTATATGTGAATATTTTTGAATTACAAACACATTATTAACTAAAGGTATAATTTACTCTCTTTAAAATATAATGTAAATAACTGAAAGAATCAAATTATACTTTGAAAAATAGACTACATAATAGTTTAAACCAAGCTCACAATTTATATTGCTTTTGAAGGTTATTAATTTTATTTTGACCGGATATAATTCTAGATATTTCTTAAAATACACTTTGCAATTGGCTGCTAAGTAAAATTTGAATTTACTAACATGTAGAAAGATAATCTCTCCTCATTTTTTTTATATAGCAGTTACCATAAAATGCTGAGGAATTTACTCTTTAGAGATCCACTATGTCTTTTTGTTCCATATGTTTTCAAAATAACACATAATTTGACAGATAATATTACTCAGAGAATCTTAAATGAAGTCTAAGAAATTAATTAAGAAAGTAAAAGAAACCAAAACCTTCATACTCGCAATTCACCTGCTTAAATCACATAATGAAATTCATTTGTTAATCTGAAAATGGTGGGCAGTGGATTTAGCTCAGTGGTTAGAGTGCTTGCCTTGCAAGCACAAGGCCCTGAGTTTGATCCCCAGCACCAAAAAAAAAAAAAAAGGCTTTAACCCGAAAATGGTGTTGAATAAATGGAAACCTAACTCACATAGTCATGTGATCCTCACCAGATAATATTGGGTCCTAAGACTTTTACAAGCCTTACCAATGAATGTCAATTACTTATACTTTTTCCATGTTAGATCTCACTTGCTTTATGTGACAAATTCTTGTTCTTGTCACTAATCCTAAATATCTAAAATGATAGATTGTCATCATTTAAATACCATAATTTCCAACACGCAGTATTATTTTATTTCACATAAATATGAGCATAATGACTACTCTGACTATACTACCCCGTATAATTCTCCCAGCCCCTCTACCAATCTTTCATCTGCAATCTATTCATCAGCCTCCCTCAAACCTCCTCAAGGAATCTCCTCCGCATCATTCCATAGGATGCTGCTTGCCAAAGACCACACACTATTGTGAGAATTCAGGACTCATTTCCATTAATTTGATAGAATACCACTGTGCTTATCTTATAGACTCGTAGCTAGGGCCTATAAGTATTAACACCATTGAGTATTAAAACTCAATTATTTTCATGCTTCGTACAGTCATGAGAGTGGTAGGGGCAGGATAAGACAAGTAACTGTCACAGAGTATTTACAGAATTATTTCTCGCACAAAGCCCCTAGATCCTGATCCTGTGATTATCTTGTTATGACAGAAAATTTTCTCCTTAGTGACTTTTACCATGTAAATATTGTAGATTTTTCCCTCATATCCTTGTTTGATCTCCCAACAATATAGGCTTATGGGTTTCATGACAAGAATGGAAGGGGCTACTTTAGATTTGGAGAGAGGTAGAAAAGATCTCTTTGAAGAAGTCCTTTTTGTGCTGAGTACCCCGTCGTCAGTGAAGAGAGAAATGAAGATGATCCGGGGAAAGAAAATAATATGTGAATATGGACAAAGGAAATGAAACTCTTGGCTTACTCAAATGTTATGGCTTGTGTCTACATGCCCCCCGTCAAAGCCTAATTTTCTCATAAATTAGGCTTTTGGGAGATAAGGTGATCATAGGGGTGTGATACTCTTCAGTGGGTGAGTCCACTGGTGAGTTTGTGACTAAATGTGATTTGTGAGGTTAACCTGATTGAAGGAGATGGGCGCCTTGGGGCATGGACTGGGAGGCTCTATTTCCCTCCCTTTCTGTGAACTTTCTGTCTCTCTCTTCCCCTTTCCCCTCTCTCTCTCACCACTCCCTCATTTCTCTCCCTCTGTCTCTCTCTTTCTCCTTCCCGCTGCCATGTAGTGAATCTTTTCTCCTGTACCATGTCCCTCTGTCATGCTGCCCTGCCTTCGAGCTAGCTGGAATGGAATGAAACCTTACAAACTGTGAGCCAAAGTAAACCTCTCCTCCTTACAGCTGTGGGTGTCCAGTACAGTGTCTCAGCCACAAGAAGGTAACTAAGTCACTCAAAGAATTGGAATGATAGATAAGTGATCGTAGTAAACTGAATGAAATAGCACAGTGAAATATGGTGAATTTGGTCCATGACTCCTAAAATAAGAACACCAATGAAGTTATACAACATAGTACAGTATGTATATATCATATTAGGAAGAAATTAAAGACATGTTTTAACAATGCTTAATGATTTTTCATATAATCAAATATAAAATCACACTTTATTATGATTAAGGAAAAGGTAGCTTAAGAAAGAAGTTGCACTTGTTGTGTACAGTTAAACTACATTGTAACATGAATAAAGTTCTTATTTTGTCTTTGTACTTGGTGACTTTTAATCTATTATTTGGCATAATGAGATTGAAATTTTTATTAACGGGACCCATTATTTCCCTTTTCAAACTACCCGGAGCATAGATCCATTGCTAATACAGATCCTTCTCGAGAAGAAACATAGGTGACTTCAATAGAAACTATTTTCATATCTAGTTATCAACCTAAATATACAGGTGATGTAGATTAATAATATAAAATAGTGAAAAATGTATGACCTTAGTGCACAATGGCTAAGATAAATCAAGTCAAACAAGGAAATGTAAATGTTATTTGTTTTTGCTTATTCTGAAGAGAAACAAGATTATGCTATTTGTTTTTAATAACTCCAATTCACTGGAAAAGAAAAACACAAAAACAATAAGAGAGATATTGAAACAAAAAAATGTTACAAAGACACTTTTCCATGATGGCAGGGTGATTCTCCATGATCATAGTCTGGTGAATTGCAATTTATTAAACTATTTTTAGACAATAGTTTCATACTCCATAGCAAGAACAATAAAAATGTATTTTCTAATAATCTATCTAATTTAACAAAATATGTACATAGATTTTAGCTTAAACATTTTCATCGTTATCTTTTAAATCCTGTAGGATTAGCTATCTGCACCTTGAGGAATGTTTTAACATTTGTAAACAGTTTCAGAAGAAAGTAAAGCAGATAGAGAAGAAAAACACTTAATCTTTGAAGAGTGTTTTTCTAAATTGAAGGGGTATGTCTCACTACTCCTAGGTTGTGTTTGCCAAACTTTAAAGTGCCTACAGATCACCTCAAAACCATGTAAAGGTCAGATTCTGATTCAACAGGTCAGGGCCTTGCGCATGACACGCAACTTCTCTGTGACCAAGCTACATCCCCAGCCCGGAAGTGTCATTAGTATCACACAGGGAATATGAGTCAAAGACTTTTATTTAGTTGTAGAATAACGAAATCATTGCAGTGTAGTTCATAAATGTTTACTGAGCTTTCTCCAGGTATCCTCTTTGGTAAATCCGTAGTACCCACATTCACACATAAGCTACACTTCAGAGACATCTGTATTTATGAATGAGAACATGTTTACTATATCTGTGTTAAATATGTGAAGGCTTCATTTTTATTTCTGTGAATATCAGTAACAGGAAAAAATAGCTCAGAGAAGTTGCAGAAAATGCAGCTCCTTATAAAACATAATAGATATTAAATTTAACTAGAAGCTAAATGCAGACTATTAGGATAGTGAAGATTAGATTAGAGATATAGTGAGGAATGAAATGCTTTAAAGAATTATCATTAGACCACACAAGAATGGATTTATAAGTTATGCATGAAAATTAACATCTTCAATTTATAGCTATAGTTCATGTCTTTTTGTGGACCCAACTTACAAACACTGCTGAGCATTTTCATAATTTTGTGGAGGTTTTGTTATAAAATTATAAAGAAAGTAGAACTTCAACATTTTGTAGACATCTTGCAAAGAAGCAAGATAACCAACCATAAAAGATTACTATCTTACCTCATCAATTCTAAGAAGGCATTTCACAAGCTTTTATATTAACAGTAATATTACATTTCTCAATCAAAGAAAGTGACTAGAAATGAAGCAAAATTGTAATCACAAACCAATTGCAATCAACCACATTGCTAAAGCAAGACCTTAAGTATTAAGAGTTTTAATTCAAATTAACACACAGGTATCTTTTTAGTGTTTTTAAAATATTCATCAGTAAATATTTGTAACTTCCTTTTTGTTTATTTTAATTTAGTTACTAAAAAAGTTGTAGTCAGCATTCTTCCATTGAAGTACAGTCATTAGTAAAGTGTTAAGTTTAAAATATTTTTGCATAAAACTATTACTGAGATTTAGTTTACAGCAATGTGTTGTATTAGTCACTTTTCTTGCTTCTGGGATAAAATACCCTCCTTATTTACAATAAAGTGATTTTAAATTGTATTAATTTAAATATTTTCTCTTTAATTCTGATATGGAGAGGTTCTTTATAGAAAACTGGAAAGTACTGAGAAAACTGGAAAATACTGAGGTCAAATACCATGTCCTCATAAGCACGGCATAGATATTTTAAGTTCACTTTAAATATATACATATATGACAATAGCTGTACTTCTCTCTATATCCACATAACTCGACTCAGTTTCTTATTAATAGAAAAAACATGGAGGCAGAAGATAGGCAAATATCTGTATCTTCTGTAATATCTGTATCAAATCAAGGACCGTGTTCCATTAATCTCAGGACTGAAATAAAATAAAAATGAAAAGATACTGTAAGGGTGGTATGGAAGGAGAGAAATAGAGACTCACATCTGTCTCAGCTAGCCACTGGAGTATTATATAAAAAGTATCATGTGATCTTTGGTAGAATCCTAGTCAGAAAGCATAACAGGGAAACTTTTCTAGGTAGCTTTAAAGATCATGAGTTTGCACACACTCTCAGGTTTCACACACGACTACTTCCCAGAGGGTAAGCGCTTATATTCTCCACAACCTTGTGAGATCCATCGGTTACAAGTGATCACTAGTGAATTTCAGTTTGGAAGAGCAGAAAGAGAATAAATAATTTCCTCACTCTTGTTTGTAGGCAACACACCTACAGCAAGATAAAAAACTGTATTTCGTCTCAGACGATGCAATATGGGCTACCCAAGTTCAACACTAACTAGAAATTTGAGAGACTCTATCAGTGACACTGTAGAATAGAATGCACTTTCAAATTATGATTTCTGCCTCATTCTAATATTTCTTTGTATATTTTGCCTTTTCTGCACTCTGTTTTCCTTTTGGCTTCAAGAATCTCCTTCAATTTGGGAAGCAGACTACAGTAGACTACATGTTCATTAGTAAATGTCACGGTATATTTAAGAGTAGCATTTTGTAGTTACTATGATTATTTATGAATACAAGATTAGAAAATCTATTTATGGATACAATTTAAATCAAGTTGTTGTCCTGAAATTAACTGAAAATAGTATAAAATGTTTTTTGAAAATATTTTACTACCATAAAAATATTGATGAAAGTTTTGACTTTTTATGTGATGAGCCTACATTTCATCATTAAAAGATTTTTTGCTAAAATTTTTAAAGTCCATCACACTATTATAACTATCTCAGTCTGCAAAATGCACGTCCTAAGGTTTTAAATGAGTTATAGAATTTAGCTGCTGCATCAACATGCCATTTGCTAGCTCTCCTCTTCAGGTACATTAAATTAATGGAGCACATTGTGGCCTTTGCAGCATGATATTTTGCTAGTAAATGATTCATGTTGCGTTCCGACCGCAGTGAACAGCAAACTTTCACCAGAAACAGATGGAGGAATGATCTTGACCATTTGTGGCAAGCTCAGCTTCATCCAGGAAAAACTGAAGTTCATTGAAAATTGACCTCCGTGTGCTGTTGGCCCGATCTGATCCACCTCAGCTGTGTGTTTATGCTGAGAAAGTACTCAGCACCAGCAGATGGCCCTCTCTAGGTTCACTTTCTTTGGCAATTAAAAATCTGTTGTTGAGACATATAACTATCAAATATTTTGATATCTCTATGGAGCAGAGCTTCCCTTCCATTCACGTGCATAAAAATAAAAATCTGGTTCGCTCACCTTACCTACATCCCCAGTAGGCATGTGTTTTTGTTAGGAAACAATTTTTTAAAGAAAATGTAAAAAACATGATGGTAAAACATAAGCTAATCAGACACTTTCATTATGTAGTTTTCTCCTGTATATTCAGTTGACTTGCATTAAAAAAAAGTTAGCAAAAATTTCTCAGATTTTTCCACCCCAACCATAGGTTTATGTTATATTAAGCAATGATGCCCTATTCTCTTTTATTTAAATATGATGGTGCTGCCAATCTGGCAGTGAGGAATATGTTACAGGCTGTATTTTTAATTTATAGCCACTGAGTCACTCAGACACTTTCTCTTATTCATGTGATCATGGGTAGAATTTTATGAGACAGATGCCCAGACCAAGTGGCAAAGTTAAACAGGGTCCATTTATATAACAGAATTTATGAAGTGCAATTTGTGCCAAGTAGATAACTTGAATAAATGGCATAATATGTCAAATGGGAAATTAACCATTTTATGAACAAGTTTTTTTTTTTTTTTTTCCCAGTAGAAGTCATTTCTCTGCATACGCTTTGAAACAGAATTGTCTTAGACACCAAATTTAGCTTTGTGTATTAACAATCCTACAGTTAAGAAGAAAAGCTTTCAGGAATGTGACTGACCACACAAATGCAAATGCAACTATTTGCTTATCTTCAACCAACAACTGCAATAGTTGTTATATATAAACACAACAAAAGTTTTGTAACCTGATCTGTGTTAGAATGCAGAGATTTGGGGACATTGCCATAGGAGTTTATTCTGTACTCTAGCCACTATTTATTGAGCACCTTTATGGACCAGATAGTCCATATGGTACTTTCTGCTAACCAGATTAAGGTACAACTCAAGGAGGTCACACTCCTAGTCCAGAAAGCAGTGCTTGGCAAAAATTGCATAAGCTAGAATTAAACCATCTACTTCCATGAAATGATACCCTTACACACTGAACAACCTGTTCAGTGGTTTGGGTTGATCCTGGTCTCTACCATACCAAGGTATCAGGACATTAATGGAGAACAAGAAGCAGTATTGTCCCTCTGCTGAGATATATAACAAGGTAGACATTAATAAAATAAGCACATAAATAAATATGCAAATACAGATGTACATTAAATACTTTAAATATAATTGGAATATATTACCCCAGAACTTTCATTTATAATGAGAAATGAAGGTAGACTTTTCTGAGGATGTGAGTCTAAATTGGCATTTGAAGCATGAGTGGTAGTTATACAGTGAAATACGGGGAGAAGAATGTTCTAGGAAAAGGGAACTGCTTGTAATAACCTTTAAGCAGAAAGGTCACATATTTCCATATTTCAGGAACTAAAAGTCTTCAATGCCTGGAGCACAATGAAAAAGGCTGGTGTTTTGTTAAGTAGGGTCCAAGTCATGCTGAATCTTATAGTGCATGTTAAAACTTTTAGATTTTATTTTAAATGCAATGACTGGACACTGAAGTGTGTTAAGGGAAGATGTTGTGATCATACATGAATTGAAATAAAATCATCTTGGCTTTGGTGAAAAAAATAGAAGAAAGAAAAAGGGTATGCAGAGAGTGACTGAGAGAATTTTACAGTAGTATGAGTGACGGGGATGTAGATTTGCCTAATGATTACAATGATTTCGTCTAAGATTTTAGAATCGAAATCCCTTAGTCTTTGTAAGGCGAATGCCCAGGTTGAATTATTAGTGGCTAGATGAGTAAATATATCATTTAAGGAGAAGGAGACTTGTGGAGGAGGGGCAGATTTAGATATCCATCAAACGTTTTCATGAAGATGTTTGTGAAACAAATAAACGGTAGACAGAGATAGATTAGACAGACAGTAGACAGATCTGGATCTTACAACAGAGATTGTGTTAGCTATATAAGAGTGGATATAGTTAATGTCTTGATAAAATTTTAACCATGCTAATGGATAAACTTACCTGCAGAAAGACCACAAAGCCAAAAGAACATCAAGAAAGAGCTTTAGAAGTAGTGATATGAGAAGACGGGGAAAAATGACAAACCCGTAAAAATAGTGGTATTACAAAGACCAAGAGAACTTAGAGGTTTCAGCTCCTCTGCTGTATTAAATAGGCTGTAGAGTCATAAAATAAATGCCCGCTGGATTTTCCAAGTTCAGATTACTAATGACTTTAATGAGAAACTATATGTTGCATGGAATGAATTAATGAACTGAAGAGTTGCAGTAACTGCTACTATGAGAAATATAGCTCTGAAGAAGGTAAAAAACTAGTATAAATATTATATACTTCAGTCTGCCTTTGTATAAATAATTTATATTCATTCATATAATATATCTTGCAATATACTTGTCTGCCATATATTTATTTTTGAATACAGCATTTCGCTATACAATATGTAAATTGCATAGCTAAATGCATGTTTGACCACTGATGGAAAGTATCTAGTACTGAGATATGTTTCTATTCGAGAGAAAAGCAAAAATGTCCGTGGACAGTTCTCCTTGTATCCTGAAAATGGAAGCTTCAGAAGCTACATGGAAAGCTTTCGTCATAAAGAGGGGTTTATTTTTTAATTTAACTGAGAAATAAAAGATATAGAGAGTTATTGTAAGCAGCAGGGAAGATTTCTTGGTGGTACAATGAGAAACCACTTTGCTGATGGGGCGCCGCAAAGCTGTGCAGTTTGAATAATGGTAGAGAGGTGAGATCACAGGTCTCAGACGTGTGAGGGGAAGGATAAAGTAGGCACTGAAGGAAATTACAGAACATGTTTACTGGGAAAAGTAGGTAATGCAGTGTTGAGGGTTCGTAGAGGATGAATACAGGACACCTCACCAAAATCGGTGATCTTTAGGCCAAAGATAAAATGAGTGTGACTGTTTAACAACAGAGCCCCAGGGCTCAGATTAGGGCCGGAGCACTAGGTGTGAATTCCTGCAGGCCTTGTGATGACAGTCAGTGAAGAGTGAGGCAAAGATGTTTCAGGAAAAGGAAATAGTATGTGACCTGTGATAGGAGGATGGCTACATGCAGGAAGGCCTTGGCCCACTGAAAGAGTTAAAATAACATAAGTATGTAAAGAAAGTGAGTGGCAAGAAGCAGCAGCAGAATGTGATGTGTTGCTCTGTCAGCAGTAGAGATAAGAGCGTCAGTGAGGGTGTGCACACACAAGAAGAATATGTATCGTGACTGGGAGACAGTGCTGACATATTTTTATCTCTATTTACCCAATAATTTAGCAGTAATTCCTTGCAGTGAAACATATTTTAGAGAGTGCTGTTTAATTTTTTGTATCTCCCTATAATGAAACGATCTAAGATGTCACTCTAGGTACAGGCAGAAATGATAGAGAGGGAGAGATTATTTGAGATAAAAGTGTCACAAAATCGAGGAAGTAAAGAGTTACTGCATCGATGACCCAAAGGAATATTGATATGCTCTATGAAATCAGCTAGTCGGATGGTAACAGGACTATGGATACGAACAGGATGCCAGAAACTTCTAGTGCGTTGGTAAAAAGGAAATATTAGTGTGACACTGTTTCGTGGTAGATTTGCTCAAAGAAACAGCTAGTAAGGAAACAGTCAGGATCATCTTTTAATTTATTAATTTATTTCTAATGTGGAGTGTCAATAATCTAATGGTGTCACTGAGAAGCTTCTAAACATGGTCCTTCACTCTTTATGAGAATAAAAGCTGAAGAGAGAGAGACAGAGACAGAGACAGCAAAGAGAGACAGAGAGATCCAGTTTCAGATAAGATCAGGAGATGAGTCTGAATTGAACACATAGCTATAAATAGTTTTGCAGATTATATTGTCTTTTGTAAACCTTGTCTGCCTCTTTTCTTTTCCATTTACAGTATTTAAAAGCAGTAGTGAACAAATATGGTATATCAGCTTTTCATCACTTCTCACGGAATCTTTCAAAAGTAATTGATAAATACTAACATATCAAAAATAAACAACTAGGCTATAGTGAAAGTTAAGCATTGCCACTTTAAATTCTGGTGGCTTTAGATAAAATTCTGTATCTGAGACACATTAACGATAGTCGATGTTGAGCACACTATCCTGGCAGTACTACGATAAGTGAGGATAGCTAATAAAGCAGCAGAGCTGTTTAGAAGATGCATCTGGCGTCACACAGTCTTGGAAGCCGTATGCTGTGGAACTTTTCTAGAGGGATTTTGTATACATTTCTAGGCTCGGCCTACAGAACTACCTGCACAAAGCCTGACTTGACTAACAGTGTAGCTTTCAAATAAATCACAACGTTACTTAATCTTCACTGCACAAAGAAATTTACAAATGTAATAGTTACTATTTCTAGTTTCTAAATGCAACCACATTGGCTAAGATTTACTAGGATTTTATGTGTTGGGTAACTTATTTTTGAGATACACAGAACCATGGTTTATTACTTCATCTTATGGTTCTTCACATTATTCTCTTTAGTATTAAAGCAGATAAAACTCCAAAGCAAATTGTGTCTTATTCTACTGTGTATATACTAACTAAATAAAATGAATCGAAATTAGAGGAGGCTATAATAAAACAAGCAAATAGTATTTAACAAAATTCAATATATAATTCCTATTCAGAGAAAAAAAAAGATTTTCTACAAAGCTAAAGTTTTAATTTTGTTTTTCTCCAAGTTTTCATCATTTTTCCAGAATAGTTGCTTTTAGTATATGTGCTGCCGAAGTGATCACGGTAGTTGCTTTTATATTTATGAAAAACATAGGCTCATATTGGTAATGTACACATTATATTAAGGGAAGTTTTCTGTATATTAAACCTTGAAAAACTATGAAGCAAAATCAGCCAGGTTAGCAAGCATCTGGGAAAACCCATCTGTAGCTATAAATTTAGAAATGCGACCCTCAGTGATAATTGCTCCTTTCCAGGAATTCCAGATATCTTTAATTAATGGCAAACAACAAAAGCAGACATACATATAAACACACAAACACACATATCTTTAAAAACACATAGGACATTAATTTGAAAATCTAGGAGTAATTTTTTTCAGGTACTAAAACTAGGTACACATGTTTGGTCCACTGAAGGTTTAGCTTCACTACACGCAGTGTAAAGAAAGTCAAGGAATAGAAGTTTATCAAGGATTCAGTGGTGGTGGAATACCCATAAGGTACTCGTCATCTAGAGCACAGACCAACATGAGGAACTCAAGCTGTGGAAAACCTTTCCCAATAGGAGGAAGTGGCTGCTCTTCAGAAGGACAAAAATGCCATATTTGTGTCTGCTGCTTCTGAATTTCTGTCTCGAACCGAAAGAGAATAATCCTTAGAACTATAAAATGCAATGAATGATAAAAACAAAGTTAATATGATAAGCCACTCAACTTCTCCATTTGAGAAATTACCCTTTTAGGCAACTCAATGAAAATATTTCTAGGTCTAAATCTGAGAAGTGGGTATATAGTGTATTTAAGGCAAGTAAACAGAAATAAGCTCAAATTTTTATCATTGTGATGTGTTTTATGGATTTTCTCAAGGACTGCTAATAATTGTGAGTTTAAACTGTTAAGAATCCTGAAATTGAAACCTATATTTTTCAAACAGCTTTCCACGTATTTTTAAATTTACTATCAAACTGAAATATGAAGCAATCCCTTGCCCTGTTACCATAGAAACAATAGTTACTTAATTCAATCTTCAGTAATTCTATTTTAAATTACAGATCACAAAATGTAAACTCTGTTTAAATTCTTGGAGAAATTTCTGGGAATATTTATAGATTTCCAAATGATGGAGCTTTTATTCTTTTCATAATTACTGTGTAAGTGTTCTGTAAACTGTAAGTGTTATGCAAATGTTAGCTGCTATTATTAATCTCTTCCAAGTGGCTTCATCCAAGGAAAGATTTATATATATGTATATATATATGCCCTAGTACATAGCTGTCTCTTAAGAAGTGTTGTGGTTTGTGCTACGCTGCATGTAGAGTGCTCATTAATGCTCACACGCTCAGGTTAGTCACCAGCTCAGTCTGTAGCTCGCACATCAAGCAGAATGCCAAGGAAGTTAAGGAAAATCTCAGTTATTTTTCTTTGAAGCTTTTCAAAATGCAGTTATAAAGGCTTCGGACTTCTTAAGGCACAATTTTTTGTGTCTCTAAATTTACGATCATCTTTTTTATCTGTCGATTGATTTGTCATCTTTATTTTATACTTTCTTTGTACTGGATTTTACTAGCCATGGCTTATTTGAATCCTTTCTTTCAGCTAATCTTCCCAGCAACCACTTATGACAATACGAGATGACAGATGTATGGTCAAGGAATAGCTCTTACAACTTTATGTAATTGAGAACTGAAAATTGATGAAGGCATTCTTTAATGTGTGAGGCTCAGGGAAGTAGTGAATTGTCTACTAACTGAGAGTTAATAAGATGTAGACTAGAACCAGCAAATGGGTTGTTAAATTCTGAATCCTGTTCTTTTTCCAAGACATCATAGTTATTCTCAAAATAATTCTGAATATCTGTAGGTGAGAAAAACATTCAATGAGCCACTCACTTTGTACTTCGGAGAAGGACATAATGAGCCACATGATGAGTTAAAATACAAATACATTTTCTTTACAAATATAAGTATAGAATTGTAGTATTTTAGTATTTAGTGAGAAATAAATTGGAATCATGTTGCCTGGATATATGCCAACTGTAGTAATTGTGACATTCATGTCTGAAAAACAAATTTAAATACCAGTGAGCATAAGAACATAAACAAAGATCTATGCGTCTTCTAATGATATTAATTTTCCTGAACTTCTTTAAAAAAGAAATCCTTAGATTAGAAAAACTGGCATCAACATAGACATATTTTCTCAGTTTTTTTATTGCTGTGAATGTATCTTGCTTCATAAGATTGATGTATGTATTGTATACATCTAGAGGTAGATCAATAAGATCCAAGTACAGTAACAAGCTTCAGAGAAAGAAATAAAGAAAATTATATCATATACGCAAACAAAATGCCACTGCACTATAATTTATTAATATTGATAAACCTACTGGGATTATATAGAAATGATTAAACTATCTCATGTTATAGAAAATTTAAAATTCATTTTTATATAAACACACAATATGTTCCTCATCAATATAACCATGAGAGTACAGGATTCTTATAAAAGGTTAAAATTATTTTTCAAAATTTTTATGACTTTATTAAAATTTTTTTATCAAGAAATATAATGACTAAAACTTGGTCACTGAAATCATGAGGATGAATAAAAACTATAAGCCATTGTAATCAGACTTGACATAAGAATTATAATTAACAGTTTTCATACCGGTATATGTCTGTTTTGACATAAGACTTTCTTCCTCACTTGGTACATCATTGCACTACAAATCAACTACTGATATTGATCTCCCTTAATGTGCAAGGTTTTACAGATAATTGCTTGTTTATATCTTTCTCTGTCTCCAGGATGTTGAGTTATTTCAATTATATTGAAACACCCTGGATCTGTACATTATCTGTATTAAACTTTGTATTTTTATACACTAGTACAAATGAGATGAATGATTTAAATTATAACATTTATACCCACAGTTTGTTAAATGTCTGACTGTACTTCCATGCATTTCTTTGTCTACTTTGCCAGTGTAAGAGAAGTGGCGAGCCACTGTGAACAGAGCATGGGCCTAAGACTCAGACTCCTGGGTTCTGGACATGACTCTTTTTCTGGTTTGTGTCTGTATGCCCCTCCAAGGCCTCGGGCACTCACAGATGAGACTTTTGAATTGAGTCATGGGGTACAACACCTGGTGTGATGTTAGGAGGTGGACCTGTCAGAAGAGGGGGATCACTGAGGGCATGACCGAAAATGGTATATTCCCCCCAGGCTCCTTTCTTTTCTCTCTGCTTTCTGATATCCATGGCATGAGCAGCTTTTCTCTCCCTAGGTGCTTCTGCCATGCTATCTCTTTTTGAAGTCAGCTCTTAATGGGCTGTAAATGTGAGCCAAATTACACCTTTCCTCATTTAAATTGTGGGTGTTGGATATTGTGTTTGAGCAATGAGAAAGTGACTAAAACAACTCTAGCAATAAAAGTCTATGTCTTCAAAAGGTAGTTCATCTCAGAAATTATTTTTAAAATGTTTTCATTAAGTAATTTAAGTCTTTCCTCTGTACACTGATTGATATACAGAAACTTGGCAGTAAGTATTTCTGTGTAGGTGACACTAGTGATGTTGATGGTGATAATGGTAATGGTGAAGGTCAAGAAGATCAGGATTTTTTTTTTTTTTTTTTTTTTTTTTTTGGTGCTGGGGATCGAACTTGGGGCCCTGTGCTTGCAAGGCAAGCACTTTAACCACTGAGTTAAATCCCTATCCTGGAATGATTTATCGGGATGGTTTAAATCCTAAATAATCTTCAAAAGCTCATACACTGAAAGCTAAATCCCCAGCTGATAGTGCTACTGGGAACCAGTGAAAACTTTAGGAGGTAGAGCCTAGTTGGAGAAAGTAGGTCAGCAGGGGTATACCACTGAAGAAGTTACCTGGGACCCTTCTCTATTCTTTCCTTCCTGACCCCCACAAATTGCAGCTTTTCTCAAATACATGCTCTCCATCTGATCTGATGTTCTACTTCACTTCAGGCCTAAGGCAATGGGACCATGGAACCATGGACTGAAACCTCTGAATTCATGAGCCAACATAAACCTGTCACCATTATAAGTTGATGTTTAGGGGTATTTTGTCATAGCATTGAAAAGCTGACTAGAGCACTTATTTTAGGGTGTGATATTTTCTTGAGTTTTTCCAGAACAATTGTTCTGAATTGTTGCCATATTTCATAATTACCTGTAAAAGTTTTAAAAACTCCCAGTGCCTGGACCTCACTAGAAATATAGTAAATCATAGTTTGGAGCTGTAATAGAGTAACATTTTAAAAAATCTTCCTGGTGATGCTGTATAAAGAAACAACAATTTTGGAGACAGAGACTCATCTGCTTCTTGTGATCTTATGTAAGGCTTTTGCAAACCCATGAAGGTCCACAGGCATAAATAGCAGTTTAAAGATGGCATAAATATGGGCAAAAGTACATCATGCATAGAACACCCCAACAAAAACTAGTCTTATGCTAAAATGGAATTCAAGGAGTATTGAGATTACCTGGTTGGAGCAAAGATGCTATTTTGATGAATCATTGTGAAACATATGCGAAGAATTTAATCTGTTGACACAAGAATTACCAAATATGGAAATAGCAATATATTTTTGAATATAGGTGGCCTTCAAATGGAGCAAAGATTACATTTATTTTTAGTGAATTTTCCCAATTGCTACACGAGATACTATATACAATAACCAAGAAACACTTTTAAGGCCAAAATCGATGATTTCTTTGTTTGTTTCATTGGTGTTTTTCCAGTAAATATGTCATTCTACTTCCTGAAGCATATTACTTTCACGTTCGATGAGAACTCTGTTAGCAAACACCTGGAAAGTCTCTGTAATAAATAAATCAACTGTAATTAGTTGTAAGCCTGTGTATTTGTTTTCTAAAATCCATGAAAATATTATTCCAGGTATAATTTGAAGGCATAAAAGGTCCAAAAGTTTAAATGCCTAGATGGTCTTGCTAAAGTTTCTTTGAAAGTTTTGGCAGTTTTTTATTCATCAATTGATGTAGAGAAAGGTAAAACGAAGTGCCCCAGTGCAGGTTAATGACAGTGTTGGTAATGACGATAGCAAAGGCGGTGACGGTGATGCTCAAGAAGATTGGGGTGACTGCTCTTCCACATTGTTATGTACAGGGAAGAACATAAAAACATACACATCAGCTGTAGTGATGGTAAACTCAGTCATGTTTTACAAGTATTTTCTGCTTTTTCTGATGTTTTTCCAAACACCTAAAACTGCACCTGAGAATATGGCAATGTATCAAACTCCATAACACTCCGAAGTGAAATTTCTTTTGAATTGTCCTTTGAGGAAAATAAAACACACAAAATTTCAGTTGTAAACTTAAGAAATTAACAAAAACTTTGCTTTACTAAAAGTCAGGTATATTTGGGGAATTTGCCATATTAACTTGATAGCTTATTCCTGTCCCCTGCTTGAGCTTAATGCTTGGAAGCACGTTTCATGGGAAAAAGTATTTGATTTATCCTGTAAAACTCAAAAAATGAAAAATAAGATTGAACTTAAGGATACAAGCAATTCAGTTTTTCCAGAAGTGAGAATATTCTCCCAATTGGATAGCAACAGTTCACTGGAGGAATGGAGAGTTGACTGATACTGGAGGTAGTCATCCAGAGGCTTTATCAGTTTTAGGTGTATAAAGATTCCTGCCATAGTCAATATATTATTTTAAATAACTTCTAAGGTCATTTTCACTTCTATAATTCCACAATTAATGGGAGACATCTGATTATTTGGTTAAGATGCTTCAACTGTATGAAGAGAGATGGCATAGTGGTAAAGTTTGACACAATTTTTGATGTATTGGAATAACTCATTCTTTTTTACTGGGATATTTTTGCAGTACCAAATGATTATATTCTTTGTGGGGAATTGATACATGTACATGACACATGTTAATTTCTTTTTTTCATTCCTGTTACCACTCCTCCCTTCTCCCCTCCATCTCTTGGTCCTCTTCCCTTTTGCAAAAGACTTAACTCCCTGTATCCTATTATCTGTTTTTTATTTTGTTCTTTATTTATATTTTGGATTTCCCATAAAAGGAAACCATGTGATATAAAACCTTGTTGTGTCTGATTTATTTCCTTTAACATGGTGGTTCCAAGGTGAATCCATTTTCCTACAAATGATTCAAGTTTATTATTCTTTAGGGCAGAGTAATACTCCATTAAGTATCAAGGCCACATTTTCTTTATCCATTCATCTCTTGATGGACATACAGTTTTATTCCAAGATTTATCTATTATGGGTTGTGCTGCCATAAACATTAACATGCCTGTATCCTTGTAACGTGGTGTATTTAACCTTTCGGGAAGGTATCTTGAGGGGGAATAACTAGGTCAAATGGAATTTCTAGTTTCAGTCTTTTGGGTATTCTCCATACTGCTTTCCCTAAAGGCTGTATTCTAAATGACTTTGTATTTTGATGTTGAAAGTTCGAATGGCATCAAGGTCAAATTTGGGCTTTTTATGTTTTGAAGAGATTTCAGGATAGACAGATATCTAAGCATGGATTAATCATTTTGACTAATATATATGCAACTAATATAAGACCACAACTAGGATTTTATTTATTGTAATGTGCCTAAAAATGGAACTAGACAGTGAAATTGATTTGTGAAGGAAAAATGTCCATTAGCTTGGGAGACATCAAAACATACAGCATACATGTTTGTACTACAACCCCCTCCCCGATAATAATCGCCAGCTCCTCTGAGTTTTAATTTCAGAAGAGATGGAAATAATAATGATATTACCTAAGGAGTTCTAGGAAGATCTTTTCAGCCATAACACTATTTGCTCATCGCTTCTTCCTTAGATTGTCTTCAGTTAACAAAATGGAGAACTGAGGGAGGTAGGAGAATATCAGTCGGTCGGTACTTTAACCACCGTCACACTCCTGTCAGTGATATAGCAGGATCTGAACTCCAGCAGCCGGCTTCCGTCCTCCGCTGCTCCTTCAGCACATGCCACACACTGTTGTCAAAGAGGATGTTGCAATATAGAATTTCATACTTTGTGTCTTTGTATTTCCCAAGTTAGTGGACATTTCTCCTTCACAAATCAATTGTTCTTCTAGCTCCATTTAAAAAACATATTTTATTATATCAATACACATTTGTAATTCATGCCATTTACAATAATTTGGGTGGTGGATACATATACATATTACAGCTTTTTTTTTTCTTAATCCCCTGTCCCTTCCCACCCCTGCCCCCTTCCTGCTACTGGTTTTATACTTGTTGATATTATCTGTTTTAGCTCTTGTTATGGCACATAATGTTTACGTTGATTGGTGTTATTAGGATCCTGTACATGGAACATTGTTCTTCCTCTCGTTCCCACCCCCACTCACCCCCATCCTTGTGCCCTTGGACCACTTCCTTATCGTGCTCGATTTTTATCCATATCACAGTAAGTGAAATCCCAGTTAGATTTTGATGAAGTAATTTTCATATGAGTTGTGTGTATATATTAGTGGAAGAATCACTGTGGCTTTCTAACCTAACTTCACTTAAAATGAGGTATTGCTGACTGTCAGTTACACTCTTTTTATATATGCAAATAAATAACTATGAAATAATTTCTCAGTTCCTTTCTTTTCCAGATCTTTTTCTTATCATCAAATTAAGGGAAAAGAAAAAACTAACTCTAACACACATTAGTGCATACTAGAACTTGTTCCAGTTTCTCTGCTCATTTACCAAGACAACAATTATTTCAGTTTATGTGGTAAAGATGAAGCGTTAAACAATAGCAACAATAAAAACCCTGAGCCATAATGTGCTGCAGCAGTAAAGATTTCAGGACTTAATGTTTTCATTGCTAAAATTTCACTGAAGGGTATAGCTTTAAATTTCCAATGTGGAGGCTATGATTAAATCTTCAAAATAATGTCTTTTTTATTTTGCTTTAAGAATCTATGCAAAGGCTATTACTTATATAAAATTATATTTTGTTTACTGTAACTGTCTTGGTTACATTTCTCTCATTGCTGAGACAAAATACCAGACACCCCAAATTAAGGGAAGAAGGACTTATTTAGCTCACAGTTTGTAGAGGTTTCTGTCCACAATCAGTGGGGTCCAAGGCAGGGTGGCACAGCAGACAGGCAGAAGGCAGCAAGTAAGCAAGGGATGCAAGCAAGGGGCCTACACAGCTTCTTTCTGCACCTTATATCTTATCCAGGCTGCTAGGATTAGGGTAGCACTAAACCAATCAGCGGATTGATTTAGCAATCACATGCCCTCAATCCCAGCACCACACACTCTAGATCCAGCTACCTCTTACCACAGGAGGCTTTGGGGGGACATCCAGACACAAACCATAACAGTAACTTATGTTTTAGAGGTTGAAATATTGAATAGCATATAAAATGCAGGCGTGGGTGGCATAAAAATATTCTGGTCAGCAACAGACCACAGTCATAACTGGTTCTGTAAGATTATATCACCCAGTGATGTCACGGTTATTTTGTGTACTTAATCTCTATAATGTTTGTGTGATGACAAAATCACCTAATAGCCCATTTCTCAGAATGTATCCTTGTCTTTAACTAGCACATGATTGTATTTTGATGCAACACCAACTGAAAGAGAGCTTAATCTCAGGAATGTTCTTTGGAACACTCTTGGGCAATCTTGTTCAGCAAACTTCTCTCTGTCGTCAGTGTTGCACAGCTCAGTTCAAAATCCATAATTGGTGGTGTTATACACTCAGGGCTAGAAAGCTCACGGTATCAAAGGAATTTTTTAATATCTTGTGAATCTAGTGCTATGGGCTGAGTATCCCCCAAACTCATTCTGTGAACTCCTAATCCAAGTACTTCAGAATGTGACTTTATTTAGAGACAGAGCTGCCCCGACAAAGGAAATTGAAGTAAAACAAGCTCATTTGGGTGGACCCTACTACAATGAGGTTTGAGTTCTTAGAAGAGGGAGTTAGGGCACAGGCATACAGAAGGAGAAGATCGTGTAAGAAGAAGAAAACGAAGAAGGCTATTAAAAGTCAAGGAAAGAGATAAAACAAAAATAAATAAATAAATAACAGCCTTCTGGTCTCCTAATCAAGACTTCTAGCTTCCAAAGTTTTGAGAAAATAACCTGTAGTCCTTCACGATGGCGGCCCAAATGAAGGTGTGTATCTCGTTTCCAGCATCCCCACAGCGGACTGGCAGAATTACTAGACTGAACATACTCAGAGGAGCCCAATATGCGGCCCACCCATTCTCCTGAGTCTAAAACTAGTTTATCAATCTATATTCTTCATAGACAATTACTATTTTTACTTTTCTAAATTTTTATTAGTAACATGTTTGTGGTACATGTTTGATTACATTCATTGTAGGGAGTCGGTACATGTACATAAAGCATTTTAATTCTTTTTATGCCCCTACCCCAATCCTCCCTTCCCAGTCCCTCTCTTGTCCCCATCACTATTTGCAAAGAATCTTTTTCTTTCCTATGTCTTTTATTTTGCACTTTAACTATTATTTTTAAATAAGCAATATTGAGCATTGATATATTTGACAGTACAGTTTTTATCTGGTTTCTAAGACAAAAGAGCTGGAAGTTAATTAGAAGTCAAACTCGCATCCAGCAAAGCAAAGGTTTTTGTTTATTCTTTGCTCATGTTATTGCAGCTTCTCTGATAATGTGGAAAGGTGAGATTGGAGACAGGGAGAATTGTATCGCCATCAGAAAATATTTTAGTAAACCTGAAGAGATTTCCCAGACTGAAGTTAGTTCCAGAAACAGTGAAAGCCAACAAAGCACAATGTCAGCGGCAGTGTATGTAGCAGCTCTTCTCAGTAGAGTCCTCTAGGGGAGAACTCACTAACGAGCTAATATGCAGAGTCCTAGAGGGGGCCTACATCCCACGGGGGCAATGAGCTCTGTCCCCACAGAGTGCAGGGAAGACGAATCTCCTCTTATTCCAGAAAGTGACTTCTCGGTAATATGCATAAAGTTCCTCTTACGCAGGGAGAACACAGCCCTGTAAGCCAGGTACAGACTATGGAGCTGGGCTGTGCTGTTTCTGCATCCCACATCCTCTGAGCTCTGAGCAACCTTCTGCACAGGCTGCCCTGACCAAGCATTTAAGAGGCATTCGAATTTGAAGAGTAGCAGCCATGAATCTCTGTGAAGTGAATTAATTGGAATCGCAGCATACTGGAAGAATGAAGAAGAAAAGGGACATTTGCTATATTTGTTAGCTAATTGGAAACAGATGAATGGATAGAAAATGTGGTCTATATACACAACAGAGTACTGCTCAGCCATGAAGGATGAATCTGTATCATTTGTTGGAAAATAGATGCATCTTGAATCCATTATGCTAAGTAAAACAAATCAGACACAGAAGGTTAATATCACTTTTTTTAATACAAAAAAACCCAAAGTATGTGCAATTTAAATATCAAAATAGAAGAAAAATTTTAGGAAAAGGGAGATGTGCAAAAAAGGAAAAGACCTAGGGATGGGAGATGAAAGGAGAGGAGTGGAGGGAGAAGTAAAAGGGATCAAGATCCAATCATTACACATACAAGTACCCCGTGATGAATATATTTATGATGCATTGCAAATATAGTCTAACACAATTTTTATTTTTTTGGTGCTGGGGATCAAACCCAGGGTCTTGTGCTTGCAAGGCAAGCACTCTAACCACTGAGCAAATCCCGGGCCCTCTAACACAATTTTTAAAAAGAAACATTTATAACCAATGAGATGGATAATTATCAAAAGAGTGAAGAAATTAAATGCATCATTTCATCTACTTAAGCAAATATTAGGATGCAGGCATTTTATAATTAGCTTTTTCAGGTAGAGTAAGGAAAAAACATCACAGGGTTTTCAAGGCGGAAGGTGACTGTCACCTCTCCATCCAGCCCTAACAATGTTGTGGCCAGAACACGATGAACAAGTGGAGAAAGAGAAGGGTTGTGAAAAGAAGGCCAGAGACTTTGTTTTGTTTTGTTTTGATTTCGATTTCAAGTTCAAGTCATGGAAGGATTTTAATCAAGAAAGTAACATGTGGTTTCATTTCTTCATCTAAAAACATCATTCTAACTGATGCAAGAAAATAGATTGAAACTTTGTAGGGAGAACAACTGAGAGACCAGTGAAGAGACTACTTACTGGTTCATTTAGAAGGGACGGAAGTGTGAGCGCTGATTACAGCTGTAGAGATGCAGAAAAGTGGAGAAATTTGGGATACTTTTGGAATTAGAATCATCAGACGTTTATGCTGTTATGAAGAACTGAGATGAGGGAAAGAAAAGAAGCGTTTACTCTCAATTTCCTTGCTTCTCGCTTGAACAATTTATGGATACTGGTGTCATTTACTGAAATGAACCAAACTTAGTGAAGTTTAGATCTTTCAAAAATCCTTTATGTGTTCTGCATGATCCTGGCTGAAGTGGATGTTCTCTGCTTTGTCCTGCCTTTCCTTTTTAAACCAGGTGGTTGAAAACACAGAATGACATAGTGTATGTATCAGCTGCAGAATACTGGGGACTTATTGGTGGGTTAGTCCCGCCAATTTAATAAAAAGTTGAAAGAGAGAGAGAAAGAAAGAAAGAAAGAGAGAGAGGGGGGGAGAGAGAGAGAGAGAGAGAGAGAGAGAGAGAGAGAGAGAGAGAGAAAGAAAGAAAGAAAGAAAGAAAGAAAGAAAGAAAGAAAGAAAGAAAGAAAGAAAGAAAGAAGTATAAACAAAAGAAAACAAACGAATGAAAGAAAGAAAGGAGGGAGGGAAAGGCACTGGTACAGTACTAGCACTTCATAATTGATTTGAAGGAGATTAACATAGACATATTTCATAAACATAACATAAATTTTCTGACCTTTATGTATCTCTAGTTGCACGTCCATACAGAGAGTGAGAATCAGGGAGGAGCAGGCTCCTCACTGGGAAACATGTCTGAAGAAAGATGATGCCTACACAAATATATAACAAGCAAGGGAGAAAAGAACCAGCTATCTTAAAAGAGTGCAAGTAGGCATCTCTAGCATAATAGACAGAGTTAAAATTGATACAAAGTAGGTGTTTTAACAATGGATTAGCAGTCAAGCAAGCGCATAAAGGATTTGTGGATTATTATCTGATGATAGAGAAAGGTAAAAAAAAAAAGGATAAATGATTCTCAATTTTTTTTTTTTACCTAATTTTTATGTTTAGGTTACTGTTGCGGATGAAGCACAAGGTAATTTTAAGGAATAATTTATGTCTAGGTATGAAGGATATTAATGTAATGCCAAGCATTTTGACCCCATATTATATGCAATGAGGAACCTTAAAGCTTTTTAAGCATTTTAAAAAGTCTTTCAGAGTATTTTGCAGTAATTATATGTTAAAGTGGGTATCCCCTTGTATCTCTTTGTTTTGTTTTGTTTTGTTTTAAATCTCATGCAGATTTTCTACGTTGTAATTTTCTGTTGCTCTAAGCATAATCTTGCAATGCATTCTTGGTCTAATTTACAGGCTCTTTCCCTGATCTCACTTTCTCTTTCTCTATCTTTTTGTTTTTTTCTTTCTCTTTCTCTGTTTGTTTCTCTCAAGAAGGTACTTTATGCTAAAAAACTACAAGTGATATAAAATCAATGTAGCTGAATAATTACAGATGATAAAAAATCAATATGAAAAAATGGATTGACTTTTGTTTTTAAAACATGAAAGTCAAATCAATTAATGCAATATATAACACATTAGAAAGAATAAATAAGAATGTATTCAGCATATTTACACAATAATTAGAAGTGGAAATGACATTTATAACCAATGAAACTAGTAGATAGGGTATTTAAAGAGCTTCAACGCAATAAAAAAGAATAGATATAATAATATACTCTCTTCATGCTATTATGAAGCCCTGTTGGATCTCTTATTTCTTTACTATCTGCTTCTCTTTTGATAACCTTTACTCAGTTTATTGATCATAAACTCTCTACTACACATTTTTCTTAACACCTTCATGGTGAGCTCATGATGTGACATTACCTTTCTGCCTTGAAATCCTGGATGAAATCTCATATGACATTATTTAGCAGCTTCTAGAATCCACACATGGCTTACTCAGGTTCAAACTGATTTTCTATTTTTCCACATCTGTTGTTAGGAAGTAATTTCTAGAGTAAAAGGAGAAAAATAGTACATAGAAAGAGACTTAATAAAGACAGAAAATCAAAATGCACATAGGAGAAGCTTGGTTTTTGCCTAATAAGTAATAAATTTGTATTGCATTGATAATCTTCAAGTAAATATATCACTTTGAAATGAAAATCCAATAAAAACTCAGTTGAGGTATACAGTGGTATACAAACATAAAGGGATATATATAGCAAGATATACATAGTGAGATATACATATATATATATATATACTGAAATGTATATAGTAATTGAGTAATGATAAATAAAAACCACAAAAGAACATTTTGAGAATTTCCTCTGCATAATAAATAGATAAAAAGTCCAGATAAATAAGTGATTGAAGCATTAAATTACTAACTACTCTTTAGAAAAACATTATAAAATTTGTGCAGCTATTTTACAGAATTATTTTATCCTTCTAAAATTCACAGCTTTTCTTGTGCTTCTACCTCTACACTGACAGAACGTTACTTGAACAGAATGAGAATGTTTGCTCGTCTTTCTTAGTTGAACAACGCATTTGATTACTGTTCCCTCATCTTGTCTACTAGCTCACTGAGTACAGAAAGAGTGTAAACAAATATGATTTTATATTGTCAACTAGACATAATATTTTATAGTCACATAGGAAGTAGTATGTATGTGTAAATAAGTAGGCCCACATAACAATCATGGCTCTATACGAATCTCTCTATGTATATTATACACACACGTACACACACATGCATACCAGCTAAGTAAGCTGCTTTCCAAGTATGAAGGAAATGTTATTTCTATTCTTTCATATGATTTTAGTAATTTATTTAAGCATTTTTCAGCAATGCCTTTTGAAATCTTCATGAATATGTTATTCAATGAAATAAATTACTACATTTGTAATAAAATTGATGCTGATTTTTTTTTAATTGAATTATATTGAGGTGTTAGTATGATAGAAGGAAAATGGAGTTTGGAGCGACAACAACAACAACAACAAC
The DNA here is from genome assembly GCA_004026905.1 of Hystrix cristata. Taxonomy (NCBI): domain Eukaryota; kingdom Metazoa; phylum Chordata; class Mammalia; order Rodentia; family Hystricidae; genus Hystrix; species Hystrix cristata. The sequence continues at coordinate 81,488 of PVJO010002180.1, read as the reverse complement.
AACAACGAAAAGCTGAGGCTGGCACTGTGACTTCTTTAGCACTGTGGCAGTTAGCTCCAAACCTTGGTTTTCTCATCTGTTACTGAAAAAAGCAGGATTTAATTTAGAAAATTGTTATATGTAAGGATAATAGCACTTCGAGCACTGCCCAACAAATCTAACACCAGCATTAAATTATGCATGCTAGTGGAGTTCTGTTTCCTTTACAGGTGTCTAGGGAACCACTGATCACAAAGACTCAGACTTTCTTGGGTTGGGAGAGCTTTAGAAATCATATGCTGTCCAACAATTTTGTAAAGAGGGTTGTAAGCTACCTTAAGCCACGTAGGAATTAACAACTTGGTAGGACTCAGGTATAATCATCCTCAGATATGTAAGTCTGAAAATTCAGTGTTAATTCACTCATGAAGCACCAATTAACATTAAGAAAGGGCATTATTTAAATAGCTTCCAATGGCAAAAAATACCAGAGATAATGAACAAAGTTGGTTGTACAGAGAGAGTATTCCATCTCTTAAAGAGACTATCTATTCAGCAGTCTAGATCAATGTCTTTTTTGGCATAGAAATTAAACCAAAGGATATCCCACAAGCTGTGATACCTATTGATTTGTATATATATATTTCAATGTGCTTGTATGTTAAATACCAACAATTTATTATGGCACACCACTAACATTTACATCAGGTGTTCACAAATATATATTCATCATTACTTTATAAAAATAATCATATCGTAGGGCTAATCTCATTCTTTCATTGCTGTATTTCATAAGTAAAATAAAGAAGGCTTTATGTAATTCAGAGAAAAGATTCTTTCAGGTCTTTAGGAAGTTGATATTTAGCTTCCAAAGTATCCATACTAGAAGATTGGTCCATTTTATTGATTATCATTGATAAGTGACAATATTGTGTGCTGTAAAAACCTACTCCTTTTTAAGACCTAATATTTATTTAATATTCACTTTATTTTTGACTAAATTAATTATATGAGTATTTATTGAGCAAAATAAGATAGCTTTACAAAGTTCCTAATGTGACTTTCTGTTTTACCTATAATAATTCAAATTTTAAATGGCAGATTCCATAAAAATTAAGAAGCAACACAGTTTCATCGTACTTCTGTCTTTTCATGGGTATGTTTCTGAGGTATTGACTCTAGGCATAGAAATTTCCCTGGGGAAAGAAACTGAAAACGAAAAGCTGTCAGAATTGATCAGGGAAGGTGCTTTTCAACATGACTAACTCAAAATTACTTGAATGATATGTAATTTATTATTTATGTGTGAGGAGTCCAAAGGAAAGTTGAGCTTTAGGGTTGGTGGATTCATTGGTTTAAAAAATGTAAGCAAGGATTCAGATCATCTTCGTGTCTGTGTTCTGTGACCAGAAGCATCAACTTTGTTCAGGATTCTCAAGGACGTTGTGCTAATATGACCCAAACACAAGAAGTCATATATATTGCATAATTCTGTTCATATGAAATATTCAGAATATTTAAATCCACAGGTACAGAATGGAGACCAGCAATTCCTCTGGTGGGAAGGGCTAAAGGAATGGGGAGCAACAGTTCAACATGTACAGATTTTCTTTTGGGATGATGAAATGTTTTTGAAATGAAGATACTGGTTTTACAACATACGAATTTACTAAAAGTCACTGAATTGCTTACTCTAAAATAGTTAATTTTATATTACGTGAACTTAACCTTAATCGAAAAATAAAGTTGGATAATATTTTAGAAACCAATGTTACTCATAAAGTAGAATATTCGACATGCATATGTAATTCAATAGTTTCACAAAACAATTGAATCTCATAACTTTATCTTGTATAATGCTTTAGTACAGATTCCAGAAATCTAACATTTAATTTTAATGTATAACCTTTCAGATCAAACTAAGCAAAATGATTTTGTACTATTTATATATTACTATTCAGTACTTAAAGAAGATTGTGACATACAAGATTTCAATAGCTTTCCAGGTAAATACTTATTTGGTAGAAAACGTGCTTTGGCTGTCTATTTGTAACTGGACAGAATATCAAAATATACAGAATCTTCATGTTCAAGAACAGTCAGTCTACTCAACTGAGGAACTATTGCTTAACAACAGCTAGTGGAAAATTAAGTAATTATTCCTTTGCTATTTCAAGACAAGTAATCAAAATAACTCAAATCCATTTGTGTTGATGACATATTTTAATGCACACCAATTACATTTCAAAAGATTTAAATTTCTGATTTATTGACGTTCAGAGCAGCTATCTCTTAAGAAATTCTGCTTCTTGACAAGATAGTTGCTATTAGAGGTTCGCAGCATCTGCCCCCTTAACCTCTACAGTGACAGTTTCAGATGAAGAAAGTAACCTTTATCTGTCTTGTTCAGGCACATTTTCCGGGGCCAAAAGTTCATTCTTGACATATTTGCTAAGGATAATGGATATCACTGATGGCCTTTGATAATTACGTGGCATTAAAATGAATGATGAATTATTGAAAACTTTTATGCTATTTATTTTATGTAGATGACAAATCTCACTGCTAAAGTACTCTACAGAGTGTGGCAGATTCTGTTTGTCCCAGTTTGCTTACTTACATTAGAGCAATTTTTCAATATTAAACTTTTTCTTATCACACAGACAAGATATCGAGAGTTTTTCTTTTATTGATATTCTTTAAAACAAATTCTTTCATTCTATCTTTTCTTCTTCGTATACAAAATCTGTCTAGAGATTGGCTGGTGACTTAAGCCAGTTCACTGTTCAGAACATAAAGCTTCCACTTCTTTTCTCGTGATTTGCGAGATCAGTTTTGGGTGATGTTGCTAATTTGATATTGATGCAATGCAAATCATTAATCATTTTTAGGAAAAATGCTTGTGTCTATTTTTTGTCAGGAATTGCATCTATAACAAAATAAAACATACAAACTCCAGAATTCCATGCAAGATGAAGTCTAACACAAACAACTTATTTCAAGATTCCAAAGAGAAAGAGAAAGTGCCCAAGTTCCCTAATGTTTTCCAAGATAAAATAAGAAAGGAGACATGTTTGCAAAAGGAAGATTCACAAGTATTCGTTCATCCTGCACATATGTGCCCGACAGAAAAACATGTGTTCTCATGCTGAATCAGTTATTTTTCTCAGTTGGTGTGTCAAGCAAGTGATAGGCCACAAGCACATGACTAAGCAATTGGGATACCTTGCAGAACAGAGTAGATGAGGTTTTGGCCCTCTAGAAATTTAAGGTGAAATAAGAGGGACATAGAACGCTACTTGTAGTAGTAATACATATGTCACTATAAAATATTTCATGTGTTCTGAAAGCAAATGGCGTGGTGTGATGAACCAGTACCAAAGAACAGCTAGGCAGATACTGAAAGGGCAAACATGACCCTAGGGCCAGGATGGTGGCCAGAGTATCCTGAGCAGGCAGAGGGGAGAGAGCAGCAGGTACCAAGTCCTGGGGAGGGAAGGAGTGTTTGGACCTGGAGACCCTTCCAAGAAAATGATAGGAGACATGGCTAGAGCGATAAATAACACAGGGCATAAGCACACGCAAGAGCACAGAAAGTTAGGAGATACTGAGCTGCTGAAAGGCACATTTTAATCTTTACATCTAAGCAAAAAGTTCACATATATGCACAGATGAGGGGTAGTGGTATTAGTACCAAAGTAGCACGTAAGTGTTCTTGCGAATTGTATTTTCAGGATGCCAGAGGGTTTCTTTATTAAAAAAGTATTTGTAATTGTATCTACCTTGGAAATTAATATCATGTAAACACTTTACCTTATGAAAGACACAGTATGATAAAATTTAAACATTTACATCCTCGTAGTTAGCGGAGGAAACACTGAAGAAAGGAAATATCCCTGAACCAAATTCAAGTCATGGATCAAACAAAAATTACCCAAAATTCCTCTATATTTCTACTGAAATGAAATGAAAAATAAGAATTGATTGTACTAAATGATAGATATTTTAATAATACAGAGACCCATGTACAACTAGAAGGCACTGTGATTGCAGGATGCAAATTGCTTGAGTTACAGTCAATCTCTTTGGGCCCTCAGAAACCCTAGTTACTTCTCTCCTGCTTCTAGTTCCGTAACAAAAGAAGTTTCACACTAGTGAAGTATTACTATTCTTAGAAATAAACGGAGATTACAAGCAGAAAGGGGGGTTACCTTCATTGTTCAAAGGATTGAAGGGCAAAATGTTAAAAAGAATAGGGGCTGAAAGCTTTGCAGACTAATTTGTTATTTTAAAATGGTTTCATTAGTCACAGACATGAGAATATTATTTACACTTGAATAAACTTGCCCTTTTAAAATTGAGAAGGGAATTAAATTCAAAAGACTTCATTATGTAAAACAAAACTTTCCTTTCAGCAAAATTATTTTTATCCATCTAAAGATGATATGCAGTTTGTCTGTTTCCTAATTTGGAATTCAGATAATTACAATGATAATAATAATAATGATGATAATAATAATCCCTCTTACACTTACTAAGTTGAAGCAGATGGAAATAGAAAATCCAAGCTGCTGTTCAGCATAGAATCACTATGCAAATATTGCAACAGCTTGTATGATGTTTCAAACTATTATCTCAAGAGCAACAAACCATTATATGGAAAAGTCAAGAAAGACAGCACAGTAAAGAGACGTTATGCATATAGATTTTGGTACCATTTATAGTCAATTCAACAGTGAAAAAATAAATGAACTATTTTTAAAGGATTCTAGTACAAAAAGGGAGGCTTGAGGATTATGTTCAGCAGCATTTTCCCAGCAAGAGGAGTGTGTGTGTGTGTGTGTGTGTGTGTGTGTATGTGTGTGTTACATACAATGTTCTTTGAGTTATTTAAATATGGTGAATCACATCTATCTTTAAAAAGCCTCGATCCTAGATGTATCTTTGTTACATCCCTTTCCACGTCATCCCTATTACAGCCATATTTCTACAAGTAACAGGATGAAGAGGCACTTATAATTCCTCACCTATCTCATACTTTAGTACCTAATTTAACTCATCCACTAATTTATTTAAGAAATCGGAACTGAAGCTGTACAATTTACTGTGTACTGAGTCAGATTATCGGCCTTGTCTTTATGGAATTCCATCTGCTAAAAACAGTGGTTATCAAAAAGACCACGTAAAGACTACAGCTTTCAGCTATAATAGTGGGATTTGACCTATATTAAAATGCCATTAATAGAGATTTACACTGAGTAAAAAAGAGACTGTGATGTGGCCGAGGAAAGAGGAGCTCACATTTTAGGAATAAGCCAGTGACAGACGTAAACACAGAGAATGGACAGGACGGACACACAACACCGAGAGAAACGGAGAGAGAGGGCTCTGTAGGGGCTGCTGGAACTAGCCCCTACAGGCTTTTTAGGCCAGGTGAAGTAGTTTTGTCTTATTCTCCAAGTAATAAAAAGCTTTACTTATTTTTAGAAAGGACAGTATAGTCAGCTTTGCATATAAAACCATCACTTTGCACACGGTGTGGAGAGACAGTATCTGAAGGCCAGCAGGGTGGGGGGGTCCGTGAGAAGCCCTTCAGCGCAGCTCACCAGTCCTGGCTGGGAAGCTGCTCAGTTCTTTTTATGCGATCTGAGGAAATATCTCATTCTCATTCTCTTTTAGAACCCAGCATTTTTCCTTCTAATGCTTCTCTTCTAGAATGACTGCCATTGTTATTCTACTCCATCTCTCAAAGATGTCATTTACTCTGACACATCATTTTTTGTTTTTTTTGTTTTTTTTTTCCAGAAGGTGCTGATGAAAAATACATCTCGGAAGAAATGTCAGTGGCTGCACATACTATAGTGTGTTCAAGCTGGGTGTGGGAGTGCATGCCTGTAACCCCAGCACTCTGGGAGGCTGAGTCAGGAAGATCATAAATCCCAGCCCAGCCTGGGTAACTTAATGACTTGTCAAGACCCTAGCATTAAATTAATAGGGCTGGTGGTGTAGCTTGGTGCAAAAAATCTGGTTTCGATTCCCAGTGTAGAAGAAGAATGGGGGAGGGAAGGGAAGAAAAGAGCAGAGGAGAGAAGAGAGGAGAGGAGAGGAGGAAAGGCGTGGAAGGAAGGCTGAAGATGAATCACATGCTTCCCCCTCAGTGTCAGTGCTTGTCCTGAGCTGGCTCTCTGAGACTTATTTTTTGCATAACTCAAGGTCACTCTTGAAATCATTCTCATTCCATATTGTGCCTTCTAATTCTCTGAAAGACTATTACTCCTTTCTGTCTCCATGGTGAGTAACCGTCTTGGTTAAAACATCATATTAATCTCTTCAGTCACATCTCTTGCCACAAAATCTACACTTTAGATTCATTTGGAAACAACTATGTCTCCAGACATGGCACCCTTTCAGATCCTCAGGCCTTGACACAGACAGCTCTTTCTCTCTGAGGTGGCTAAACTCAATTTGCAGAGTTTAGTATAGATCTATAATTCCCACTCCTGTCTCCAAAAGTTAGGTTTTGCTGTACCTGAAGTCTTGTTTCTTTAAAATCTAGCCACTAGCAGTCATAAGTCATAAAGCTATGAAGACTACATCTGTTTCAGCATTATATCGGCTCTGTTTTAGTATATAACAGATATTTATTCAATTAAAATACACTCGTCACTTGTATCAGTTTTTTAATTTAAAGATCATTATTCAGTTAATTATTATTTATACAATGTATTTTAAAAATGTTTATCACCATTCCTAAGTAGAGAGGTAAATAATGAGTGTTTAATAATTGTTTACTAAATTGGAAATGTTTACAAATCTAAAAGCAGGGTAACAACTACTAACCTAGCATTTATGTTGTATTAGATATTATAAGTCATCCCGACATGATCTAAAGCCCCATACAGGAGGATGTGTAAAGATTACATGCAAACATTACCCCATCTTACGTAAGGGTCTTAAACATCCACGGACTTTGGTTTCCACGAGGAATCCTGGAATCAACCCTCCCAAGAGAGCAAGACATAACTATATCCAATTAACCTAATCTACTTAAAGTAAGATCATTTACAAATCTCTGAAATATGAAGATGCTATGCAAACCTTATTTGACCCAAATTGAACTAGAAATTACATCATCAATAGAATTTTTACTCTAGTCCCTTTTGTACTAAATGTATTGGCAAGTAAGTTTTTATGTAGCCACATAGCGTGCACATATTCCCACCTTTATCCATCAAACAGCTCTTAAATCTACTCTTAACATCACTCTCATTTTTTCTTTATCTCCATTTCTTTTCACTGAATTTGCTCAAATCTCCTTTATAATTTAGTTAAATAATCATCTTTCCCTAAAACAGTCCTTAGGTTTTTCCACCCATCAAAATGAGTCCCCTCTATCTTCCTTTGTGGCTGTCTACATGCCTTTATAGCACTTCTACACAGCAGAAATTTAGGAAGGATTTCACTGTACTGAGTTCACACCTTTGCATACGCCGGCTCTGGAATGGTTCATGCCATGCAGTAAGGAACTGAGAAATGCAAAAAAAAAAAAAAAAAAAAAAAAAGGCAGAGGGAATTTTTCTCTGTGTGTGTGTGTGTGTGTGTGTGTGATTATAAATGATCTCTAACTTAAGCTTTTATAGTCCATATGTTCATGATCATGTAAAAGCAAATTAATTTCTGTAGTTTCCAAAGTACATAGAAAAGTCAAATAAATTCATTTCAGTCTATAGGGTTTTGTTTATTAAATTTGAGTTTGGATGTGTGTCAGACCACTTCAGTAACTAAAAATAAATTCAAAGGAGGTTTGGAATAATCTAACAGAGTCATCCAATCACCACCTTGAAATGTCGTTGTACCACATCACACATTCTAAAAACATTGAGCCCAACGATACTGTGGAGGTAAATGTTAACAATAATACTTTCATTGAGCTCTAAGTAATAGAGTAAAATTGCACTGATTATAATATAAAATTACTTTTACTTTTTAACCTTAAAATAACTGGGCTTCTGGGTACAGCAAGAAATTTAAGTTGAGAAAACCTTTTCATATTAAGTGGAAGAAAAAGTGAACAATATGAACATGAAACATTACAAAATTAACTTTTTTTGCAGTATTGGGAATGGAAACCAAGGCCTCAAGCATGCTAGGCAACCACTCAGCCATTAACTACTCTCCCAGCCCTTTTCATTTTATTTTGAGACAGGATCTTGCTAATTTTCCCAGGTTTGCTTCGAACTTGTGATTCTACTGTCTCTACCTAAGTAGGTGGAGTTACAGGGTTGAACTACCACATAGGGAAAAAAATTAACTTATTTTAATATATCTCTGAGATACAATATATCTCTGAAATATTTTGGTAAATTTCAAACTGTCAAACCTAAAGTCAGGTACATATATAAAAATAAATGACATAGCTAAAATTTGATTTGCATGCCCTAAGTATAGTTCTAAGCATTCAAAAAAGATTCACATTCTGCACTCTTATATAAAATTAAAATATCAAAATCTCTTATTGTATAAATCTAGTTAACAGTTTGCAAATAGCAAAGCTGAAATCCAAGCCTTCAACTCCTTGGCTCCAAGAGTTTAATTTCTAGATTGTTCTATAAAGAGAAAACGATCATTCTCATAGCAAAAGAAAAATGCCTTATAAAATTATGCTGAGATAACAAACCTAGTCTCAAGGTTTGTTACATTAGTATAATTTCCTTATCTACTTAAATGATTCTTAATAAAACCAGGTTTTCCTTGAAAAAATAAACTTCACAACCTGTGAAATAAGGTGAGACTGTCTTTAAAGCCATGTTTTTATTAAAGATACAAACTTAGGATGTTCACATGTAACAGAGTAATGGATTTCTACAAGAGCAAGGAGAAAAATTACCAGACCTCGCCGTATTCATTGGAAAAAACTGAGGGAAGACATCAAAAACCTTGAATCTGTGTGTCAATGACTAAAATACAAACAAATTATCTGTTGAAAATTTTGTGAATTCTTTCTTATAGAAGCTATGAAATAGAAAAGGGCTAGCAATGTTTATTGGCAAAACAAACATCAGGAAACGGACAATGTAATTGAATAGCCACATCAAAAGATAGAAATACTGTGGTTCTTAAATGTTCTGATGGGCAAAACTGATGTATATTTTTTGAAGGGCCCAAGAAATGTAATAATATTAGAAGTCCTCATGCTGTGTAAAATGAATGATATGTAACACTAAAAATTATACTAAACATCAAAGCTAGTAATGTTTCAAGAATTAATTTAAATATGCATAAAAAATGCTTTCAGAGAAGCTAGTAACTGAAGTTCTTAAATTATACGTAGAAATATGTCACAACAGTATAAGCAAGTTCTTAGGGACTGATATTTCTGTATTCAGTAATGGACTGGATTAGGTAAAAAATAAGAATTTTAAAACATTAGCTGAACATTATTCCTCAGAAATGCAAAAGAAACTACAACAAAAGCTTGAAATGTGCTTTTATAGCCAATTCATGTAGCTGAAAAGCACTTACAAGTTACAAAGTACAGATGATTGTAATGTCCCTCTCCCGCTTTTGAATGGGCTATTTAGCCAGCAGTACTTGAGCCTGGATGGAAGGAAGGAACTTTCAAATAGCTTGTAATGTAGGTCACTTTCTACTGTTTGGTGACATTCGTGGGGGCAAAATCATGTCCTTGGAACTTTGTGTTTTCTTCTACTGATACTGTCTTCTACACCTCATCAGTCCTAAATACTTTCAGTTGTCAATACACCCTAATTGAGCCCTTTGTCACTGAGTTCCATCCATTTACAACATTTTTGTGTAGTGATTATTCTAAAAATGCTTTAATGGTTTTACATTGCCCTAAATCCTACAAAGCCACATGATGCAAATTCTCAGTCCACAAGGTAGTATACAATGAGTTCTCAAACTTTGCCTTGTACAATTTTCCAGGGTGATTTACAGCTATCTTGAGAATGAACATGTGGCTCTAGTATTCTGATGCTAACCTAAATGAGTAATAATCTCATGCCAAAGTTCTTTCTTGTAAACCGCGTTTTCAAGTGTTTCCTTGAAGTTATTCATCTGTTTGATCTGCAATGCCATTTTTCTTGTTCTGGGATAGAGACACACATTTGTTAATCAGCACCATGTGAATAATATGGAATCCACCAGTGGAAACGTAATCATTGACAACCCCAGTATAGTAAGAAGGAAAGAAAGCCTTAAGGAATTCCAACACTTAGAGAAAAGAAGAGACAAAGGGGGATGTTACTACATCAGAGAAAGCTAGGGCTGATGTGACAGTAGCTGGTGATCATTTCAGGTAAGTACTAAACATGCATCTTGGATCTGTCACCATGCAGGTCGTGTGTAACCTCAGCAGTTGTACCAGAGATGGAAGCTGGATCAAATTAGATGTAGGCTTAAGTAGAAAGTATAGGTGAACTGCATGTTAAAGTGTATAAAATAATTCCTTAAGAAGGTTATCCATAAAGAGGATAAAGAAAGCAGGAGCTCGAAAGAAACTGTCAAGGAAACATTTCTATATGTGTATATGATTTTTAAAATTTGTGGGTGATGGGAGGAATAGGATTGAGAAGAACAATGTTGGAAAGGCACCCGAGGAGGGCTCACAGTAAGAAGTGGGACAGCCTTCATTTTAAAACAAGGAGATTGCAGTGAGTATTGACAGAATGGTTTGTATAAAGCAGCACATTTCTCAAGTGGCGTGGTCTGGTGAGTGAGGTGGGAAGGAGATTGTGGGAGGTGAAGGAATCAGAGACTGAAAAGAGTTTTAAACTGCAGAGCATAGAATGTGTAAGTAACTAGAACAATGATCTAAGAGACTAGGGGCTCTGAGAGAGATGGCCCTGGAGAGGAACTTTTATCTGGCATGGTTTGACTTCTCGGGAGCAGGTTCAGAGGAAATGAAGAGCTTATCAATAAAATGTTAGAATATGTCAATTTAAGTTCAGTCTACAAAAGTGAGTCTAAATAAATATGTTGCCAGTGACGAAAATGTTTCTTGGCATTATGAGTATCGCATTCTGTTAGCTTGAGGATCTGGGAAGAGACCCACGTTTGCTAAGCTCCACTTCGATCTGCATTCTAACTCTTCACCTCTGCATTCCTACGGCATCGATTTTTCAATCAGCCATTAAGCTCCGAAGAGAAACTCATTTGCTCTGTGCTTAGTACAGATGGTGAAGACCTGTGAAACAAGGAGAGGAGGATTTCCAAAGGCTGGTGAGACCTCTCACCTCTGCATCGGACTGTGTGTGGGTCCCAAATGTACCGATAACAGACGTAGATTCAGTGCCTTGTTCTCCTTCCTTGTGATTTTTCTGTGCTCACATCTGGTTGTGGCCTTCTGGCATCCAACATTCAATTGAAAGGGGAAACAGTGTAGAAAGAAGTTAGTAGAAAAGATAAAGAAATGCCTTTTTTCTTTACTTTTATTAAGGTTGGTCTGTGAATTATAAAATAGGAAAATGACGACAGCAAGAACAAGAAAGAAATGTGAGCAAAAGAGTTTCTTTATGAACTTTTCTTCCCCAAACAGTAAATTCAGTTTTTGTTCATAAAATATGTCTCCAGTTGTCCTAGAAAGGAGGCTATTTCTTGGCACGTAGATATCCTGTAGAAACGAAATAAAACAAAGAAGCAAGCAACATATAAAATGATAGAAATGATTAGCTCTATGCCAAGTCCCCGTCATTCTCCAGACCATCATTTAGATGTGTCTAATGGATATTTCAATGTATGTTAGAGGAATTCAAAATCATTTTAAAATGAACTCAGTTTTGTTTTTCTTTTACTCAAGTTATTTTACTCTTCCATTCTTTAAATTAGTAATTGTCATTAAATAACTCCTGTTCTCAAACCAAAAAACCAGCAAGAGAAGTTTAATATTTAATTTTAGTGTGATTCTTCACATTTTCCTTCCCTTCCCACAAGGCCAACATTATCTCTTATCTGGATTTTTTTCAACAGTTGGATTAGTGATCTACCTCATAAATCCTGACATCTTTAAGTACTAACAAAACAGAAGTTTAGTCTTTGCTCAGGTAAAGTTCAATTGGCTCAGGGAGTGGAAAGTGGGGACATGTGTCTGTTTTTACACACACTCACTCCGTAACCCAGGAGAGAAAAAGTTCTTCAGTCTTTGAAGTATTTTTGAAGGTTGTCCTGATTGGCCCAAGGTCAGCAGGTGGGAGAAAAAGAAAGGGGGGATTGCATAAGAAGTTGGGAAAGCAGTCTTTAACTGAGTAGCTACTTTATAATACAAACTCTAAACAACAGAGATGTGCTCTACAACGTGACACTTTGGGGGATAACTATCTCCAAACTTCCTGTTATCTTATTAGTGACTTTTTAAAGTAAGAATTGAATTGTCTGTTCTCTGCTTAAATTCTTCTATGGTTCCCATAGCCCTCAAAAAAAAAAAAAAAAAGGTTGGTATACTATCCTATACATATAATTTGTCATGCAAACTAGAAAATCTTGAAAATTTAAAGTGGCTCTATTAAGTAACTATGTTGGGGCAAAAGGTGCTACTACTACTTACAACTATTCTGTGCAAATCAAGTTTCTTCCTTCTTATAAGAAGCAAGAAGATTACAAGTTCAAAGCCAGCCTGAGTAACTTAGAAAAACCTTGTCTTAAAATAAAAGCTAAAAGACTGGAGATGGAATAGAAAGCCCCTGGGTTTCATCCCCAGTACCACCCAAAGGGTAGGGGCTTTAAATCCAGGATGTGCCTAGCTCTATGAGTATTAAACCCAAAACCCAAAACGCTTACCTTCATCAGCTTCCCCTTACCATAATAAACACCTGCGATAACCAACCTAAAAGAGTACTGGTTCAGTTTGCCTCACCGATTTAGAGCCATGAGTCTTCTGTCAGTCGGTCCCATTGCCTTTGGGCCTGGGGCAAGTGTGGTGGACTAAAGTGCTCACCTCAAACCCAGGAATCAAAGGAGGAAGGTCCAGGATGGGGCTACAGATCTCAACAATTCCCTAATGGTCACATTCACAATAACCAGATCTCCTCCTGGTCCCCACCTCTTCACGTTTCCACCACCCCCAAATTATCACAAAGCTGCTCTCAGTTGAAGCGTGTACTAGCCAGATGTATGGCACTACTTTAATTCCCAAAATATATTACACTCATTCTTTCTTTGTGTTTTTTGGTGCTTCTCTTTTGATCATTTTTCAGGTACACAAATAGTGCTTTCTCCAGAAAAATCCATGTATTTTCTTCTGAAAGCATTCTGATCTTCAGCGTGCTGATTGCACTGTGTTGTTATCAATACCTTACTTAAAGGTGTGCCTGACTTTACCTCCTTTGGACTACTAGAACAGAATATGATAGTAACCATTTTATGTTTGGTGCTTAGAAAAGAAGCTAGCATGGAACAAACATTCATTAAGTATTTGTTGAGAATATGAATAAATCTATTTTTTTCTTGCCACATCTATTTTCACAATTGCTGTTTGTTTATGAATATATGGGAAAGATAAGAATTCTACATACTTTTTAGGATCCTGTAGGAATTAAGAAATGAAGTAAATATATAAAATACTGTAGTGTCTTATAAAACAAAAAAGACAGTCCCAAAAAACATTAGCAAATTACTATTCTTCATACTTGTAGTAAATATATAATATCATATTAATTTTTCTGATCTTTTCATGCAAATCTATTTTCTGTTATATTTTCATGCCTCAGTTTTAGATATTTCTCTATTAGACTTGTACTACAATTAGTTTTGAAGAACTCCATGTCTCCTAGTAATTCCTGAGTTTGTTATTAACAAAGTTACTTATTCATTGTGTCTATCCACTAATCACAACACGGTCATTAAGTAAAACATCTATTTGTTGTCTTACACCTAAAGAAAATTGCAGACTGAAGAAATATAATTTTGAGATCTTGCATTGCAAAAGACTATGGCTAAAAAACTAACACAAAAACCTAATCTATAGATCATACTTACTTTAAAAGAAGGTTTTCATTTATTTGTTTTCTGTTTTAAACAGAGGGAGAGCCCTAAAACTTTCCAGAATAATATTTTAAACTGTGTTGTTACACACTGAAAAGGCGATTACTTCAGTATCTCATGCAACTAGCTGTATAACTCCAAATCCTTTTCTTTCCCAATAATCCATTTGATGCCAGATTTCTAAGATCCTAAACGACCTTAAAAGGCACCAGTCTGAATCCTCTCATTTGACATGAAAGGGATAAAAAATACAGGGAAGATAAACAGCTTTGAAATTCTAGTGGGCAGTAAAGCATCTGAGAAAGTGTAATCACTAGCTATTTATCCCAATGTTTTATGTCTCCAAAAACATCAGTAATGTAGATGAAACTGTCAATTCAACATATTCTAGAAGCAGGACAGGTTTAATTGAATGTCTGCTTGAATTATACTCAATTATATTGATGTTTCACTAATATGTGTTGCAACGAACATAACAAAATCTCCCCCAAACTTGAAATTTTTCCCCATGTTGTTAAAAGCCACTAGTTTAATTATCTTTAATTTAAAGTTGTGGTTTTAGGACTGCTGCTCATGACTGCTCATTGATTTTACTTGCATTAAGGAAATTCGATTAGCTTGAATCATTCATACATATTTGTAAATCACAAATAGTGCTTTTTTGATGTTCAAGACTAATTACTTCCATGAAAGCAAATGTCAGCAATATGAAGAGGCAGTTACAGGATGGAACAAACAAACAAGAAGTACCAGAAAATAGTTTAGAAGTGCATGCGTAATGCACTGTGTCCTTTATTATCTGATGCGATTTCAAATTGTGACTTACACAGATGGTAGCATAGAGTGTGGGTTTTATGTACTAGGCAACTTGATTTTGCTTCATTTTATTTCACAGAGCTATATCAGAATAGGCACATAGACACAAAAGTAAATTCATAGCAACATGTAGCCTACCTACATCTTTGTCTACTCAGTATAGCAAAACTAGTGACTGTCCTTAACTTTTGTCTTTTAGTTAGAGGAGAATGTTATCAACAGTAACCTCTGAATTGTTACTCAATGAAGCACACCTTTAAAAATACATTCTTCATTGATAACCTCATGATTATAGTACAGACTCCAGAGTGTTGTTGCATTAAATAAATACAGAAAGCTTAATGCAATGCAAAACTCTTTATTGTACTCCTGAAATAGTAATTATTTTTTTCTTTATCAATGGAAAGCAAACAATACTGATGTTGCCCACTGGCATCTTTTGTGAAATAGAAGCTGAAAATTTCTTGCATTAAGTCTCATTATGTTATTCTCCCTCAAAAAAAAAAAAAAAGACACTTGAAAAAGATATCTTCTGTCAATTACTGAAACTATAAAAATCAAAGGAAGTTTTAAAAATCTTGGTGAGGAAAATTATCTCCTAATGGTTTTCCTTGTTTTTAATACCTCTTGAGAATAACAGAATAATGGCATGGTATTTGTGAAAATCTCTACTAATACTGTTGTTATCAAATAAGGCACAGATGAACTTATATATTCAGCTGGTTTATAATATTTTTGTAATGTCACCCTGCTTGTGACAGCAGCTAGAATATAGAATATTTGTTATGGAATGTTCGAACTAGTTGAGACGATAAAATCACGCCCAAGAAATGGCAAGTACAGTGAAAAGAGACCACGACATTAATTGCTCTAATTGTATTGTCAGGTATCACAAGGCAGCAATTATAAGTCACGATTTCAGACTTTCTCTGACTGCTGGCCTTTCCTGTAGAAGCCGAGGGGTTTAATCGGTCTCATTTGGTGCCAGTTAAAGCTAGGCTAGAAATAGTACTAAGAAATAGATTTAGAAAATATTGCAAAAGTAATGGGACCAGACTTGCTTGGTGGTAGTTTAACTCCATTTCCAAAATGCAGAAAGGATGGCAGTTGTCCTATTGAAGAACAACTTAAGGCACTTTATCATGAGACAAAAACTGAAAAACACCATCTCATTTAAATACAAATATCTTCATTAGTTCATTAAATAGCCCATCCTTCCTATACTTGCCTTTCCTCAAATCATCATTGCAAAAAGACAAAGGTTTAAAATGTGTCTTATCGGCTGGGCATGGTGGCACATGCCTGTAACCACAGCACACTGGAAGAGCTGAGGCAGGAGGATCACCATGAGTTCTAGGCTAGCCTGGGCTACATAGTGAGTTCAAGGCCAGCCTGAACTACATAGCAAGACTCTGACTCAAACAAACAAACAAAAAACGGTGCTTTATCTATTATTGTGTGGGTTTTGTTGCGTGTCCATATATGATAAGCACATTAATTTGAATGGAAATTTGAGATGAAGCAAAATAGTACTTTGTAACAGAAAAAGCCAGTGAAATGAATATTAAATATCTTCTGAGTTACATTTTCATTGGAAAAGTAACAAAAATTAAAGGAATACAAAATAGAATTATCTTGACATATTTATTATCTCTTAACATTTTGAAAAATACAATAAAATGAATTTAGAAACACTACTGAAATAATTTCATATATTGTATGCCTAAATATATATATACAGATAAGAAATGGATACTGCTAAAGATATTTATAGATGGATATGCTTAACAGACATGTAGATAATTATTTGAGACCCAAAGATTTAAAAATAGTTTTATGTGGGGCATAATTCCAAAAATAAGTAGTAAGGTAATTTACTGTGAAACCACTGTGGTCTATGATTACCATCTAGTGGCCAGGTCTTCGAATTGCAAATACTGTACTCAGTCCAATGGGGAACCTACAGGGGCTAAATTTGCCCAATTCAACCCATTTTCTTGATTTAATAAATTATTATGTAACATCAACAACCACACACAAAGGTATTGTAAGGATGTTTTTCATTAAAAAAACAACTATTTCTGCATGAGAGTGAGAATAAGTGCAATTGAAAAAGAATAAATTTTGATGGCAAAAGCAAAATTCGGTTGACAAAAAGAAGTATGCTTGAGCAAAATTACAAATAACTTAAGAATTTTACTTCTTTACTAATGATTTAATAAAAGATCTAATGATCAATTTAATAACTGTCATAATTTAAGTGTATGAATAAACAATATTTCAAAATAGTTGTATCAATTATAATGTGAGATAAAAAATATTTACAATTATATTAATGAAAATGTCCCAAGTCCTACTAATTTTGCTGCTGTTTCATGGCCTAAATTCATTCTGAAGATGTTAATTTTCAGTTCAATGAAAATTAAGATTTTTTTCTAATCCAAAATAACACGTACACATAAATAATAGCTTCTAGATAAAACACGTTACCGATGTATATGCCTTCTCCAATATTAGAATTTAAGTTTTTTAAGCACATAGATCATTTGGAAAATTAACTAGACAAATTACATAATAGCAGACATAGTGTAGAAATATTTTCCACATGGAAGTTTGCTAGTGATGTGAGAAATAACGATATAGAAAGGAAACTGAGCTTTACAGAGATCAAGACAGTGTGGGATCACTCTCTGGGGCTGTGCGGGATGACTTAAAAGGTGTCGCAGACCTACCAGATTTCCGTCTTTGAGCGGACTGGGCCACCCACAGCACGCCTAGGAGGCGGAGCACACTGAAACTGGGCCTGAGGCCCGTTCTGATAAGACTCTCCCCCAGGTTCCCTACCGCCCTACTTCCGGCCCCACCCACATTCAGATCTACATTCTGAAACGCTCAAGTGTGTGTCCCCTTCCTTGCAAGTTTTCCTCCTGGAGAGCTCATTAGGTTTTGTTTGGTTTCTGCTTTTGCACCTCCAACAGGTCTGCCATCAATAGATAAAAATTGTAAGATAGGAGAAAAATAGGCTTTTTGGTGTTCCTTCTATTTATAAAAGACTCCAACTGACGTTTCAAGGATATAGATATATAGATATAGCTGAAAATATAGGAGATGTGTGTGTGTGTGTGTGTGTTTGTGTGTGTAGGGGGGGGAGAGAGAGAGAGAGAGAGAGAGAGAGAGAGAGAGAGAGAGAGAGAGAGAGAGAGAGAGAGAGACACGGATTACTTTCTAATGAAAAAGTACCATTCTTCAAGCTCAGCCTTAGCAAAGTGCATTCCGGTTCCTCCAGGACAAACCCTTTTAAATCCATTCCCTCCCACAAGGAAAGTGGTTCGTTTGCAGCTTATGAGCACGATTATCCTATGAAGAAGGCAGTCTCGATGACGTGGTTACAGAGAGATCAGAGAAAACCCTAGAACATAAAGGAGAATATAATGAAGATAAGACACATACAGACGCTCTTCAAATGCCTAAATGGCATATTCCCTTATAACGAATGTTCTCAGCTGTGTCTGATGAGTGGCTGCATGCATTTTCTGTATAACTTCATTAGTAATTTGTACTGTCGCTGTTGGTACCAGTAAGACAAGCTATTTCAGGGAGTGTGACAGGTGATACAAAGGAAATAAAATGAAATGTCGTGATAGAGAGTGAGTGGGGCTGCTTTGGAGGAGGCTGGGGAAAGCATTTTTGACTGAATTACATTCTAAGAGACCTGAATGACAAGCAAAGGCTAGTCCCAGGAGCAGTCGGAGAATAAATATTTCAAGCAGAGAGAAGAGCAGATGCAAAGATCCTGGGAGCAGCGTTGTGTGTTTGTGGAACAGAGTGTGAGTCCAAGCAGATGAAGCATGCTTCCACCAGTGGTAAAGTCTTAGATCACTAATTAGTATTTAACCATGTCATGTGGGTCTCCTAAGCGTAGCAACTGGGGTTTCATTCCATGTGTAACGAATTAATTCATTAGCTGGTTTTCAGTATAAAGTTCAGAATGGCAGTAATGATTTGAAAAGCCTATTTTGAATCTCTGTGGAGAAGGGATTATAAGAGAAGAAGTGAGAACCCTGGTAAACAAGGTAGACATGCTTCTGGAATTGTCAACAGAGAGACAATGAAGTTGTAGTGTGATGATAGGGCTGTTCTGAGAGAGGGCAAGAAATTATTTCTGCCACATCCAGAATTCTGTTTGGAAATATTAACTCTAAATCACAATTTCAGCAGCTCGTTTGGAAGAGATTAAAACAGTTGTCATCTCTTTCCTAAATAAAATGTCTGAGCTAATACAACACCCCTTTCTGAGGACTGCATGGAGAAGTCGTTGAACCAGTTTTGGGAGTCAGACTCCTGGTATATAAACTCTTGACTCTCCCTTGTAGCAGCTGCGTGACGCTCAACTGTCTCTGCCTCATTTCCTCAACTATAAAGAGTAATAATTACAAATGCTCTCGAATAGTGTTTTCAAAGATTAGAAACATTAATCAATATAAGGCCTCTATAGCAGGGCGCCACACACAACGTGCTTTATACAAATTGTTTATTAGGATATTTCTAAGCTACAATATTTTTAATTAAAACCTACTCTCTTTGACAATATCTTTCTATTAAATATATTTTCCCCATGTCACATGCTTGTTGCTTGTTTCCCCAACTCTTAAAAGGGGAAAATCACTCTAAACAGAAGACAGTGAGTAAATACTAATGTGAGACTGTAATTATCTGAATTTGTGACCGTTTAGTTCCTTGTGAAATCCTCATTGTTTCCTTTAGAGGTTGTGCAGGGAGCTGGCTAGAGCTGCCAAGTAGGAGCCCTGACCTACGTAGGTGGGTTTTAAATTGGCATCTGAAGCTCTGATCTTCAGCGACCTGCCTTTAGCTCCTTTAGGCTATGACAAGTTGGCCTCTGCATTCTTTCTTTCCTTTTTATTTTTAATCATTTTAATAAATCAATTATCACTCCAAATGTAAAATTGTAGAATTATGTGGAATAACTACAATTATTAGAATGTTAAGAAATAGTTTTATAACTGAAATGTTGCTAAAAGCATTGAATTCTCAAAACTTATAATGAAAGAAAATTATTTAATGATGAACCTGGAAACTATAAGGAAACAGAAAAATATCGTTAAACTCAGAATGTCTGAATTTCAACAAAACAAATGTGCCAAAGGCACCTTATACATTTGAATCATTTGGTATTTTTCTGAAGAACACTAATGAGAATTTTGATGGTATATCAATACTCTGTAAAGCTGGGAATCTTTGTGAATTATTTAGCTTATAAAACCACAGACCAGATCTATTTTTAAAAATAAAACAAATTATAGGGGTGAAAATCAAGAGTATTTTGGTGACTGCTTAAATGGAAACAAAAGAATTAAAATTGCTTTTTCCAGGTGTGATCAAATTCTACCTGTACATCACATGTGAGGATTAACTGTCTGATACTGAGAGGTGTACAGTCTCTAGAAATCATGTCTGTGTAAGATACTGAAGAACCATTATCTTCAGATAACTAAAGGATGTTTTATGAAATAAAATGCTTATTATTTTTAGCTGAGGGTGACAATTTGAAGAAAACACAAAAAGAAAGTTTCCCCAGCATAAATAATTACTCAAAATAGATGAAAAAGATAAAACTACAAAAATTCTCAAGTTCTTCAAAAAATTGTATAATAGTCAATTCTTTCTTTACTTCTTAATTCTAGAAACTACTCCAGAGCAGATGCTTTTATAAGGATGACAAATTACGAAAGAAGAAAAGAGCTTCAAGATTTTAAATGATTTCATCTTCTAACAATTCCATGTGTCAAATCTCATAGATAAACTTATAATCCTGAATCTTGCACAATTGAATAGATAAATTCTGATCCAAATAATTTTTCACCAAGGGTAACTATGAATTATCTCAGCATTCCAGAAATTTTCCATTATTAGTTCTCAATATAAGGGTAATACCTAAGTCCTCTGAGAGATTGATATTATGAAATATATTTCTCAAAAAGCATCAATGAACGATAATTTAAAAGAGACTATATGAAGAATTCTGCATTCTGTCTTTCTAAGGAAGGCAGAGCCAGGATCATTGGTTAAAAAAAGAGTAGTTCCAGAGGCCCAAACACTTAAAATAATGTCCTTATTCATTCTTATACTATACTTTGTTGAACCATAACAAGTACGTGCGAAGAAAAACAAAGGCAAACTAACATTAGCTACCAATATTTTAACAGTGCCCACAACTCTAATGTGATTGAATTACAACTATATATGTATACATATGCCTAATAATATAGGCTCAAAATAAGGAATGATATTAGAAAGAGTGCTTCATTTGTTTATTCATAGGCTTAATAAACACAGGATAGAGCTTACTGTTTTAGTTTTCATTCCTTTCAAATTTATATTTGGCCTTCTACAAACTCATTTTCCTGAATGGATTGCTATTTCCTGGTCAAGCTGGGAGAGGCTCTTTCATGCTTTAGAATTTTAAATAGTATCAAGACAAGTAAGTAAATAAAAATAATTAAAATGAATAGTTTATCATCATCTAAATGCAAGCTAGTACAATACAGAGAAAGCCTATGCCATCTTTCTTCATTATTTGCTTAACGATTATTAATTATGAAAGTATATATTTTAATAAAAAATGAGAAATGTTGACAACAGTGTCGTGAATTGAAAAGCTAAGTACCCATGTCAACATATGGATAGATTTAATCATATAAAAGAGCGTAAATATTGTTAAGAGACTTATGGTCACTTTAAAAATAAACATTATTTTTATAACAGTTTTATGTTTACAGAAATATCACAGTGAATATGGAGCCCTCATAAGACCCAAAGACAGTTTCTACTACTACTAACATTAACTACCAATAAAGATATAATCTGGATGCATTTTTTAACTACATTCACACTGCTGTCATTTTCATTAGTTCTAATATAATTTCCTTTGCAATCCCAGACTGCCTTCTAGGGTAGGTACTACGTTACACTTCTTCATCATGTCTCTTTAGCTGTTTTTGGTTAGGATGGTTTCTCTGACACTTTTCGTTATTGAGAACCCAGACAGTTTGGAGGCATTACTGGCAAGGTTGTTTGTAAAACATTTCTCTATTGGAATTTGATTATTGTTTTTTCTTATCATGAGTCTGTGGTCATGGATTTTTTTTTTGGAGGAAGACCACTGAAATAAATTAAATTTCATCACATTATATCAAAGGTACATAATATCACCACAACTTGTTAATATCGATGTCAACTTTGAATACTTGGTTAAAGTAATATGTGTCAGATTTCTCCGTAAGAAAATTATTCTTGCTACCAGCACCACTTAGTCACGCTGCACTCATTGCAAGGACATCATTAAACCAACCTGCAAGGAACAGAGAGTTGCATCCCACCTACTTAAGGGAGGGATATATCCATAAATTATTTGAAATTTTTCTATAAGAGGAGTCTTTTTCCACTCTATTCATTTATGTCAGTATGGCCTCATAGGCATTTATTTAAAATTTTTGTTATAATCAAATGTTGTCTTTTTACTTTGTTGTTTAAAGTGTTTCAGATTCGGCCATTTGGGATCAGCTGGCATGTGCCCCTCTGAATTATCTCCATCATTAAAGAAATATGTTGTTACGTTTTATTTGTCTGTTTAGTTGTTTGGTTGGCTTATTTCTTTTATGTTCTTGAGAAAATCATTACATTCTATCATTATAAGATCCAGGCTCACCTGCTGTGTGCCCTACTTCATTCCGAGAATCACTGATTTCTC
Source organism: Hystrix cristata (assembly GCA_004026905.1). Classification (NCBI taxonomy): domain Eukaryota; kingdom Metazoa; phylum Chordata; class Mammalia; order Rodentia; family Hystricidae; genus Hystrix; species Hystrix cristata. The sequence goes on along the minus strand of PVJO010002180.1, from coordinate 58,927 downwards.
CAAAGATCGCCTGTACCTATTACTTCTTCCTTATACTTTTTTTTTTTTGGTGGAGGGTTGCTAGGAATCGAACTAAGGGCCTTGTGCTTGCTAGACAACTGCTGTACCACTGAGCTAAATCCCCAATCCCCCTTGTTCCAGATAATATGTTAAAATAATGATATGGGGGCTCACTATGCTTCTAACTACCAAAGTACCCTTGCCTACGAGGTGTCCTAGAGGAATATCTAGGTCAAGTGAAATTTCTATTTTTAGTTTTTCGAAGAATCTTGTACTGATTTCCATAGCGATTGTACCAATTTATATTGCTCCCAACAATGTGGAAAGCTTTTTTCTCCACAACCTTGCCAGGCTTTGTTGTTTTTTGAATCCTCTGTGACAGCCATTCTTACTGGGGTAAGATGGAAACTCAGGATTGTGTGCATTTTCTTTTTTCCAGTGGTCAATGATGCTGAACATTTTTTTCATGAACTTGTTTGATGTTTGTAATTCTGCATTTGAGAAAATCTTCTGTAATTGGAGTTCTGTTCAGAAAGTCTTTGCCTATGCCGATGACTTCAAGAGTTTTACCTAATTTATCTCCCAGCAGGTTCAGTGTTTCTATTTTAGTATCTAGATCTTTGAACTATTTTGATTTTATTTTAGTACAGGGTGAAAGACAGGGGTGTAGATTCATTTTTCTGTATGTGGATAACCAGTCTTCCCAGAACCGCTTGTTAAAGAAGGTATCTTTTCTGGTCTCTGTCAAAAATTAGATGGCTGAAATTGTATGGGGTTGTTTCTGAATCCTCAACTCTATTCCACTGACTGATATGTCTGTTTTTGTGCCAGTATCGCGCTGTTTTGTTTGTTTGTTTTCTGTAAGCTTATTAGATAACTTGAAATCTAGGATTGTAATGTTTCCTGTGTTGCTCTTGTTGCTCAGGATTATTTTAGCTACATGAGTCTCGTCTGAGTCTATATAAATTTTAGATTTTTCTCTACATCTGTGAAAAATGGTGATGGTATTTTGATTGGAATTGCATAATATCATTTATGGTAAAATGGCCCTTTTGTCAGTATTGATCCTGCCCATCCAAGAACAGGGGTGTCTTTCTATTTTCTAATGTCCTCTTCAATCTCTTTTTTCAGAGCACTATATTTCCTGTTACAGATGACTTTCACTTCCTTGGGTAGGTTAATTGCTAGGTATTCAAATTTTATTTGGAACTGTCGTGAATGGAATCATTTTCCTGATTACTTTCTATGTATGTTCATTGTTACTGTATAGAGATGCTAAAACTCTTTATGTGCTGATTTTGTATCCGGCCACTTTGCTGAGTTTATTAGTTCTAAGAATCTTCTGTGAAGTTTCTTGGGTGTTCTACATATAGGATCATGCCATCCGCAAATAAGAATAGCTTGACTTTCATTCCCTATTTGAATGCCTTTTCTTTCTCTTGCCTATTAGCTTTGGCTAATGTTTCAAGTGCTATTTTAAACATAATGGTGAAAATGGATTCCCTTGGCCTGTTCCTGATTTTTAGATGAATGCTTTCAGTTTTTCCCCTACTTAATATGATTTTGGCAATGAGTTTGTCATAAATGATTTATCAGCTTGAGGTAAGGTGCTTCTGTGCCTATTTATATCAGGGCTTTTATCATTTTATCAAAGCCTTTTTATGCATCTAGGAAGATGATCATGTGGTTATTACCCTTACTTCTGTTTGTGTGGTGTATTATACTTATTGACTTATGTATCTTGAACAATCCTTGCAGCTTTGGGATGAAGCTGGCCTGATCATGATGCATGATCTTTTTAATGATTTCCTGCTTCTGTTTGCAAGTATCTTATTGAGGATTTCTATATTTATGTTTATCAAGGAATTTGGCCTGTAATTTTCTTTTTTGATGAGTTCTTGGCCAGTTTTGAGAGTAATGCTAACTTCAAGGGATGAGTTTGGTAGTGTTCTTTCTCCTTCAATTTCCTGAAAGATTTTCGAGGCATTAGTTCTTCCCTAAAATTTTGGTAAAATTTAGAGGTTAATTCATCAGATTTGGGCCTTTCTTAGTTGGTAGTGTTCTTACTACTGCATCTATTTCATTGCCTGTTATAAATCTAGACAAAGTTTCCATATCTTCATGGTTTAGTTATGATAATTTATATGTGTTTAGAAATGTATCCATTTCAACTAGATTCCCCACTCTACTGGAATATGTTTTTTAAATAATTCCTTATAATCCTCCAGATTTCAGCAGTGTCTGATGTGATTTTGCATTTTTCATTTCTAATTGCTTTGACATGAATCTTTTTCCCTTCTTTTGGTAAGTTTAGCCAAAGATTTATCAATCTTATCCTTTCAGAGAACTAACTCTGATTCACTGATCCTTTGTATTGTTTTTTCAGTCTTGATTTCATTACTTCTACTCTCTTAAAAGTTCTTTCCGTCTACTAGTTTTGGATTTGGATTGCTCTTGTTTTTCAATACCTTGAGATGCACTATAAAAGTTTATTTTGGATTACTTTATTTATTTTTAAAATGTGGGCCGTCACAGTGATAAACTTCCCTCTTAGAACTGATTTTATTGTGTCCCATAGGTTTTGATATGCGTACTTCTGTTGTCATTTGATTCCAAACAACATTTTACTTTGTTTCTTGACTTCTGCAACCCAGGAGTGTATCATATATTCTTCATATACTTGCAAAGTTTCTGAATTTCTTTTGCTATTGACACTAAATTTCATTCTGTTACAATCTGATAAGTTACAAGATATTATTTCAATTTGTTTGTATTTATTTACACATGCTTTATGACCTAAAATATGGTTTAACTTGGAGAAAGTTTCACGTGCTACTGAGAAAAATACATATTTTCTGTAGTTGGGTGAAATACTCTGCAGATATCTCATATCTATTAAGTCCATTTTTTCAATGTTATAGTTGAACTCTGATATTTCTTTATTGATGGGGGGGTCTGCTTGATCTATTTGTGTCATTAGAGTGTTGAATTTTCTCACTATTATGGTATTGGTATCTGCCTGCCCTTTTATGTCCAATAGTTTCTGTATTATGAACTAAGTAGTTTATGGAAGCCAGTGGATAAGAGCTCAAAGGGCACCAGGCCCAGCCGTTTTCGGTATGCAATGGACTGGGTCCCACATGGACACTGAGCTCTCCATGGCATCTGGAGGGCAGGCAGTGGGCAGGATATGACATGAGCAAAGAGCCTGGTGTCATTTGAGAGTGTCATGGCAGAGTGTCCTCTCTGGCCCCGCTCCAGGTTCTTTCATTTACTCCCAGATCACATTACTGTAGCTGTTGTCTGTCTCTACCACTCACTCTCCCACAGAGCTCCCAATGCCTGGTTCTGGATCCATTTCCCTTTTGGTTCTTTCTTAAGCTTCCATCTCTTTATTTACAGTCCCTAGATTTTTCTAGCATATTTTCTACTTTTCTCATAAGAACCATAACATGTTATAGTTACTTAAAATTCACTTTCTAGTCACTCTAAAATTTTATTCTATCTGAATGTGGTTTTGGTGCTTAATTTGTCTCTTTGGACCGTTTTTTCTTGCTTTTCAGCCTGTCTTGTAATTTTTTGTTCAAAGCCAAATAAATGTATCAACTCATAGGAACTGATTCAAATAAGCCCCAGTGAAAGGGCATGTGTTAATCTGAGGGATCAGACTTTTTTAATATTTGCTCTCCCTGTAGGGGCCAAAACCATAAAATTTTAGTGTCCTTGTTTTGCTTTTTCCTCTATATCCGGGCTCCCCTAAGGCCTCTTCTTAACACAGAGCTTGTTCTTTCAGCGCTCTGAGTTGTAACCCACTTATTACTCTTGAGCTCTATTGGTGTGATGATAAGGTTTGAGGGAGAGAAAGGTCCCATAATTTGGGGATTAAATTTCAGTCTTTTGATGAGCTTTGTCCCTGGAATGTCACCTTCACAAGTTGTTCTTCGTGTCTTTCCCCCGCTCCCTAGTCTCCTCGGGTGAAACAGGAAAAGTTGAATAGACTGGAATCTTCAGTGAACAAACTTTCTCAAGGTGAAAATTCTCTGATAGTCTTTTCTGTTTGGGAGTAAGTCTGAATATGGAAAACCCTCCAAGTGTATTTAATTTTTGACATAGTTCCCGTGGGTGAAACCTAGGGGATAAGGAGTGCTCCTTAAGACTGCAGATCTAGGTGCCAATCTCCACCAGATGACACGGTTATCATTAAAGTGTTCCAACCTGTTAATGGGTCCTGTTGCTTCTGCTCCACGTAAAGAGATCTTGGCTGTTACTGTCTAGATTTACGTGCTTGTCTAGATTTCTGGGAGGCAGTTTTCCCTAAAACTTCAGCTATAAAATGGGATCAAGAAAAGTTGTGGATTTTTCAGTTTGTTCAACTTTATTCTTGTAAAAGGATAAGATCGATAACTTTTTAACTTTGCAGCTAGAACTCTTTTATAATTGTTTTAACAGTGAATTTCTAGACAAGTTAATATTAAGCGATTTTAAAGGTCTGTATATTCGTAGCTACTGAAAAATCGACAATGTTCAGAATTTTGAATGGAATGATTTTCCCAGGTATACAGGGTTACTGATTTTTACCAACTAATTATCCTGTAATATTAATTTATTGTATTAAGCAAAGCAATGGCTTAAAAGCTATGATTTTTAAACTGTATTAAAATTTTAAATCTAAATACATTTTCAATCAGTGTAATATATGCATATATGGATATTTATGTACACTTACAGCTTATTTAAGTAAGACATATAAGTAAATAATAAGGATAGATATTTTATAGGTAAATAAAATTCTCATTTTAGAACTACATGAGATAGATTTTATTATTCCTAGTTTACAGACTAAGAAAGTGAGACATCAGAATTTTTCCTGTCACTCATTATTTTAGTTAAGAATCTGAATTATCTGCCCATTTCAGGCATTTGGAATGGTAAGACAGTATATATTAGACAATATAGTTAAAAGAATAACCCGCATATAAGTAGAATGTTCTATTTTGCTTTTTATAGTGCGGCATCTCTTCTATTCCTTATAGATGATTCTTAGCTTACTTTGGGGTTGTACGATGATAAACTCATCACAAATTGAAAATACAGTAAGTCAAAAGTACATTTAATACCTGTAACCTGACAAACACCGTAGCTTTCCCTAGTCTACCCTAAATGTGCTCAGAATACTTATATCAGCTTACAATTGGTGGAAATCATCTAATACAAAGCCTGTTTTATAATAAAGTGTCGAATATTTCATGTATTCTGTTGAGTACTCTCCTGAAAGAAAGTGTAAAGAGAAAGATTTACTGATATTCTTTCATATCGCTGTGGTCAAAAAACTGTAAGTTGAACCATCATAAATCAATGTCTGTATTAACATAAAATCTTATCCATTGATACTTTTCAAAGTATCAAAGACAAAAAAGAAAGTAGAACAAGTTGTATTGCTGTGCAGTCGGCACTCTCAACATAGGAATGATAAATACTATGCAAATCCTTAATAATTTTGTTTCCTAACCAAATGCAGACAAATCTTTTTTAAACATTTAATAATATGCTATCCAGTCTCATATTCATGGTCTATAAAATGGAGTGTTTTAAATTGGGTTCTAATTTTTTAAAAACTTCTTGACTGCAAGCTATAATTATAATAATCAAAATTGCTTTCCCTTAAGTAAATTATTTTCAGAGTACAGAGTAGATACCAGGAAAACACAATGATCTATTGTCTCTAATGTCTACAATTTGTTGAACAAGAAGCTCTAAATTAAGAGCTTAGAAAACATCTTTGCTGGTATTTAAAATAATTAGCTGTGAAAGTCACAGTCCAAGACCCTTTTAAGATTTAGATTTTAAGTGCTTTTTCTTCTGGTTGTCAAGTCCTGACATTTTATATTTGTTATTTAAGGAAGTAGAGCTTACCTCTCTCCTTGAAACACTGTAGACAATTTATATTTGTTCTAAATATCTAATACTATTGATAATAACCTGATTTTGATATTCAGTGTAGTGGTTTTTCTGCCTGAAACGATTCTTGCCTTAGCTACATAAGAAAGGTCTCTATTTTTAAGTAAAATACTTGTTAAATACTACTTCAAAGGAAAAATTTAAGTTGGAAAATATTATTTTTCATTCAACCAGAAAATCCAATTATATGCCAGGTACATCTTCTTTTATGTCTTAGGCTGCTTAAATTTGTTTTGTCCCAAACTCAACACATTTCTTCCTGTCTCACTTCACACTACTTAAATAAATTATAAAGAAATATACTGAAAGTAATATTGTATGTTCTACCTGTTTGTTTATTTTTTTAATACTCAAGGCTACTCAAGGGCATGGATATTTTGCTGCTTTAGTAACTTGCAAATTCTATGCCCTAGAACAATGCCAGGCACACAGTAGGTGCTCAATTAATATGGTTGAATGAATGTCTTATTTTACTAGAATGTGAAGTCTCTGAAGGCTGCAATTTTGTCTGGCTCCCACCCATGCTTCTAGTGCCAGAGTAGGCATTCAATACACACATGTTGACTTATTAGTTGAACGCTATTTTGAACAGAGCTACAACAGTATTAGAATATCGGTAGTGGAAGGGGAGCACAGTATAAATACTCTCTACTTCATATCTTCCAGGAGTGTATCAGACTTACTAATGACATATTTTACATGTTAGGTTGTAGTACTCTTGGAAATAGAGAAACATTTCATCAACATCTATTAATTTTTTTACTTTTTTTCTGTTAAGTTTACCTAAACATTAAATGAACTTAAAACAGTCATTTGGACAGACAGCTAAAAACATATTTGTATGAGCTATTCAAGTATAAAAATCCCATATTCCCATTGTCCTCATTGTTTAGGACAATTTCCTACAGATAGAAATTTAATATCATCAGTTTAAAAGCCATTTAAAATTACAGCTAAGCTAAAAGTAGAAAAGACTTCATTAGAGAAAATGCTCAGGTCTCCTTTCTGTCCGTGTGGTGGTCAAGGGGATTAACGACAATGCTCACTAGTATGCAAGCGATCGTCGGTGTCAACAGCCAAACTAAGCGCGTGTTTTACAGCGACACATTAGGGTTATGAAACAAAACTGAGTATACTGTCAACTAACCATTTCTTAATGTTAAATTAATTTTATAAACTTAGTGTAATTCTGAGTCTATTTCCATTGAGGACTTGTTTTAGTGCAATGGAGTGACTTTGATTAGAGAAAGAACTAAGATTCTTGGTCACTATCGCACTCGCTGTAACCAAATAGCATTGCTTTTGTCTCTAATCTTTATTCCATCTTCTGTGTGGTATATTCCCCTTTGGACCTAGAACAGTGATCTCAGATTAAGAGGAATACAGAATCACAGAGCAATATAATGCTGATTCTGAAGACATCTCAGGACACTATGTTGTTTCCTCAACATACAGTGTACGGTCAGCGTGGAATTCATGAGATTCCATACAGTGTACTCAAGAAAAATCCAGAGAGTCGTAAACCTACATTCACTACCCCCAGAAAACCACAAGTATATGGAGTCACCATCAAGAGGGGTACAGGTGATGTTCCCTTTTTTAGGAACAGTCTTTCTTTGCTTTTATATTTCTATACATATCCTATCCACATCCACGCTAATTTTTCTTTGTTTTCATTTGTTTGTTTTCCATTTCTTCTTTTATCTTGTCCCTCAGGAATCCCAAACAGAATACTTTAAGATGGGAAAAATTCTCAAAACATTTTTCATATTTTTAAGATGCTGACCTCCTTGATATTTCTCCAAGGTATACCGCTGCATAGCAATGAGGAATGTAGAAGGCCTTCCTGCTGAGCCAACAGATTTCTGTTGTGATGAATAAAAGTAAAAATTATAGTAATTTTGAGGGTCAGTAACACAACTATTCTCTATCATATGCTGAGACGGAAATTGAGTATGTCAGCTAGATTATGACTGCTGCTGAGTTCTTAACCCTACCTAACATTAAGAAGGATATTAGTAGGCATTTTGAATCTGTTTTCTTTAACTAAAAATGCCACACTTTATAATGCCCTTCTTTACTCGGGTGAGAGTAGTTTGCTACTGATCCTGGTCACTAACAGAAGCTTCTGTTAACTTACAATTGATTGTTGGTTTTATTAATGGAATTTAAGTGGCTACTTAGAATAAAAAGTATGTTAACACATATGTTTTTCTTTTTCAGCTACATATCTCAATATGGAAGCATTTTAGACATTTTTTGCAAGCATCCCAAGAAATGATAAAATGAGGGTGATTTGACCTTCACTTAGGCAAACAAATAGGATATTTCATCTTCCCAATAGGATATTTCATCTTCCCACTGACCAGAGAAAGAAAGATATCATTTAAAAAACAGTCTCGGGAGGGCTCAGCTCAGCAGTTAGAGTGCTTCCCTTGCAAGCATAAGGCCCCGAGTTCGATCCTCAGCACCAAAAAAAAAATAAAAAATAAAAAAAAAATAGTCTCAGAGTAACTCGAGCAGGAGGGAAGAAACGTCAGAACTCTCAAATTGTGTTTTTCTTCCATTACATAAATAGTCACTTAAAATAAAATACCGTTACTAAAATAACATGCGTAGCAGAAGACTTTTCTTGCAAATAAATGCCATAGATCAATTTGTATAAAGATGAACCTGCCTAGCAGGTAAGATTTGTAAGATTTCAATTGTTCATTCAATGTAACAGTGTGTCATCCAGAGAAGTGATTTCATCTGGGAGCATCAAGTCTCAGTTGTTTTGTCTTTTTAATCTTTAAAATAAAACCTGGGCATTATTCAGTTACCATAAGCCAGAACTCATTCATGTGACATCTCTTTCATGAGAAATCTTTCCGCTAGTGTGTGCTGCACTTTTTGTTTTTAGTTATAATCATCTGCCCGGCTGCCTTTCATGAAAAAATGTTCTCTGCTCTCTGGACTTTAGATAATAATATAAATACAAAGATGAATTACAGATGCAAGTATTGGTAAACTAAACTTAGCCAGGAAAAAGATAATACCCTGAGGCAGGCTGAGGGACGGTCCTGTGATAAACCTGGCCACCTGCTGTGACTGGAGACCGCAGGTTTGTTATGTCCCAAAGACATTATCTAGCACACACCTTATGAATACTTGATTAAGTTTAAATTTCTAAAATTAGATTTTTGTACAACACAACTGAGATTTTCAGATTACGTTGAAAAGTTTTGAGATCTAAGCTTACATGCTGCCCGCTACAGTGCACCCTCCTGCCTGCTCCACATATATAAGCTCTCAATCCTGTTGCAAAAACCTCTTCTGTACATCAAGAGGGTAAATTTCACCAATTCCAACCAGCTCGAGGCTTATTTTGTCAGTATTTTGTCAGTATCTTGAAATTATTTTAACATCAATATGTCTGCAAATTTATACCAAATGTACAGAACAAGATGGTTCTAGCCAATTAATACGATTTCATGTCTGGTACTGACTAATCATTGTATTTCATGGGTTACAAAAATTCAGAAAAGTCTCTGCTGAATGAGACAAACTGCACACTCTGTAGGTGGGCTCGAACTCAGAAAACAAAAAGCTACTACAAAAATAACAAAACTAGTTACCACATAATATTTTATTTCATTTCTTTTTATTTTGAGATCCTTTATGACTCCATATTGCTCAGTGCGTGGAGTTCAAAGTCGTGTGTGAAATTATTTTTCTGTACTTCACCTTATTTCTTGACATTTTTCTACGTGACTTTTTATAATTGTTTTAGCTTTCCGTTGAAGTGACAGAACAGCTAACATAAACTAAACAGAGAAAAGATTTCTTTTGACTTCTTTTGACTCCCTGTTTCAGAGTGGCTGCATGACCCACTGCCATAGGCCTGCGGTAAGGCTGAGGATCAGGGCTGGCTGGTTGTGGTAGAGCAAAGCTGCCCATCGCAGGCAGCCAAAAATCAGAGAGAGACACAGACAGAGACACAGAGACAGAGACAGAGAAAGAGAGGCCGGGGACAAGATATACCCCTCCAGGACAGTCTCACTGGGCCTACTTTTTCCAGCTAGGCCTTGCCTTCTATGGTTCCCACCACCTCCCGCAGCCCATTACGTTATGGATCCTTAAGTAAATTAACCCACTAATCAGCCAGAGCCCTCATCTTCCAGGTTCTCCCCCAAACCCCATCTCTGAACATTGCTGCACTGGGTCTAAAGACTTCCACGCATGAACCCTTTTAGGGGCATATTAGAGTCAATCTATAACAATAATTAAGTCTGGATAAAAGGAGAATCATAAAACTCTGTGCATTTGTTTAGTTTGATTAATTTGTAAGATTTAAAGGCAAGTGTACTTAGTTCAAATTCTAATTTGCCACTTCTTAGGTGATTTTATTAATATGTGGACTTAACCTGTCTGGACTCTAATTCAGCACCCAGTTCTTGTAAAAATATAATGATGTAAGAATAAATGTTAGTTATTTACTTTTTCCCACCTGTACCTTCCATTACATTATATTTAATTCACCAAAGTTCTATTTCTTAAAACATAGCCCTAGTGGCTTCAATGTATGCTACATAATCACACACAAGAATTCAAACCCATTACTATATTATGTTAACATCTGCTATCATACAGTTTGGGCCACATAATCTATGATTAGTTTAACATATACCATCAGGTAGACGCTTGCTACTGTGTTAAAACTTTTTAACAAAAGGATGCTTTCAATATCTATAAAAATAGCAATGTGGTGAAGATTATTGGTGTTTATACATCTCTTTATGCTACACCAATGGTGTTCACTTATTTTCAATGACACACTACTCAAAAAGATCTTGCAGAGTAAGTAAGGCTGATATTACTGTTATTAATCTAGTATCATTTACGAGTGTACCAGGGGACCCAAAAGAAACATAGACTTCCTATCTATGGTTAGAAACCCCAATTCATGTCTCTTGGTCCATTGTCCTTCCTCTACATTATCCAATATTGTTTTCCATCAAAAGAAGTAGAGTACTAGGTATATGGTTGATTGTGGGAATAAAGTCCACTGGTCGGTTGGTTTGTAAAAACTGAGGCAGGACCAGTCTACATTCCCACCAACAGTGGAGGAGTGTGGAGATTCCTCAGAAAACTACAACTAGAGGTTCCATTTGACCCAGCTATTCCTCTGCTGGGTATCTTCCCAGAAGAATTAAAATCATCATATCACAGTGATACATGCACAACCATGTTCATAGCAGCACAATTTGTAATAGTTAAGTCTTGGAAACAACCTAAATGCCCAACAACTGATGAATGGCTAAAAAAGATGTGGTTTTTCTACACAATGGAGTACTACACCACCATAAAAAAGGATAAACTACAGTCATTTGTATGTAAATGGATGTTCCTTGAGAACATACTATTAAGTGAAATAAATCAGACACTTACTAGTACACATCGAATTGTTTCTCTGATATGAGAAACCATAAGTGTAAATAAGGACAAAGGGGTAGAATAGATATTTTGTTTAAAAAAGAAAAAAGAGAGATAGTATTCAAAAGAGAGAACTAGATAGGGAAAAGGGGGATAAAGAAGAAGGTTAAAAGAAAAATAAGATGAAAGGGGAAAAAATGGTAAAGTTAGCTACACTTGTTGCAAATAGGGAGGGGTGGGTGAATGGAAGGGAGAGGAGGGGAAGGGGGGGAAAGGGGGGAAAACCAAGATGTATCATGTACAGGTACAAACTAACCATGTTGATTATGATCATTATGTATACAATGTACCAATACATGTTCTTGGTAAAAATAAAAAATTAAAAAAAAATAAACTGAAGCAGGTTTCAGAATACAGACTATCTTCTCTTTAAAGAGACAGAAAAGCATGTCTTTTCAAAGTCATCCCAAGCTGCAGTTATGATAAATAAGGCTGCTCTAATGTAAGAGTCGAGGAACCAGTTCTTTTTATTCACCAGATGTTCCTATATTGACAGCCCTTGGGAGGTGTTTGGAGATGACTTAAAAAGTTAATAGCTACAGTAAGGCGTTCTGGAACTCATTAGTCCCTAGGGTAGTACAAATTTTCCATTCATATGTATCATATCTCTGACCCCAGAAGGTATTTAAGTTTGTCACTTCTTAAATACATTGCCTAAGGGTAAGGTTTTACCCTTGAAAACTTTTTCTCTTAACCTTTTCAACAGTGTATCTTTTTTTCCACATGCTCAGAAATCCGGCTGTAATGATTACATGTGGTTTGTACTTAGTGGATTCTCTCTCTCTCATCCCTGATTTTTTTTTTCAAGTTAATTATTTGTAACAACCTGACAATGAATAAAACGTCCTCAAGGTGAAAAACTAAGAGTGCTTGCTCATAAATAAATGACCCACCTAAGGACAGGTCTGAAATATGTGTCTCATGAAGGTTCAATATACTTTGTATTTATTTTACAAGGTCATAGGTAATGGATCTGTACCAGTATAATCATACGGAGGCATAAAATATGATAACCCAAAAGAGAAGCAAATGGGTTTGGGCACTGGAGATTGCTTGTGTGAAAGGAAAGGTCGAAATACTAATGGATCATTTACTAGATGGTTAAGCTTTCAGAAACAAGATAGTTCTTTACAAATATACTGGGACTGATTTAGATTTGTTCACTCACCAGTCAGGCAGTTGAAAAGGATACAAGCACATCAAATCTTCATACTGGTCATCTGACCTGGACGGGAGAATACTCTGGTAAATTGTAGCACATGCTATCCTAAAGAATTGAACCGCTTGCCTTAATGTGATAATTATGTCACTTTCCTACTCCGGACTTAAGGGTTAGAAATCTCCAGTCTGTAGTAAATCTCAAAATCATCTGGAGAACTTCTTACAACACAGACTTCTGTCTTTCATGTCTTAAAGTTTCTAATTTAATGAGGATGAATTGGAATGAGGGAACTATACTTCTAAAACCTTGCCAGGTAATGCTGTGCAGAGGGCTGATATGTGTAGAAGAGGGTCAGTGTAACAAGTCATCAGATAGCTTTTATTAAAGCGCAGTGTCAGACAGCTTATTTTAATCTAATTTCTTTATAATCATAATTCTGTTTTGTTCTGTTTTTCACACTCCTGGAGATTGCACCCGGGGCTTTCACACTGAGTGACATCCCTTGCTATTTGTTTCTTTTGAGGCAGGGTCTCCCTAGGCCGTTGAGTGGCCTGGGCTGTGCTTAACAGTCATGGTACTTCTATCCCCACTTCTCAGAGTGCTGGGATTACAGGTGTGCTCCACTATCTCTGGTGAAATATTCTTAGGGTACTAACACACCTTGCTGGAGTACTAATCGTGGTCAAGAACACGCAATAATATTTACTTGCAATCTCTATGAAAAGTGATATTTAAAAATTATTTTAAATGTAATAATACTATGAAGACCGTAATGTTGACCAGCAAGCCCCTTGCCCTCTTCCATACTGGGAAGATAGATGCTAGGGCAGCTGTGTGAATCTTTTATCTTCATTCTGTTATATGCTACATATTTGTAGATTATGTGTATATTACTCTTATACTCTATTTTTTGCCATGTTGGATCTCTCTACCGATTTTCTATCATTTACAATGTTTCTTGGCTAGCTGAGACCACCTTTCCCCCAACTCCTAGCGTAACTCCCAGTACAAATTTTAGGTTAGCCAATATTCAGGTTAGATTATTCATACCTGACTAAAATAGTGGACTATAGTTGCTCCTTCTTTCTTGTATGTTTTTTGCCTTCTAATCTTACTAAATGATCAACTTTTCATTTGCTTAGTTTAATATGTACCAGTAATTCCTTCCAATCATTTTGAAAGTACTCTCTCCGTGTAGTTTTTTTCCTTTTTTTTTTTTTTTTTTTTTTGGTGCGACGGATTGAACTCAGGGCCTTGTGCTTGCCAGGCAAGCACTCTAACCTCTGAGCTAAATACCCAGCCCCTTCTCTGTGTAGTTTTTAAAGCAATACTTTCCTCCTCCTTTTTATTGTTTTTATTTACTTTTTATAGACATCGTTTCTGGAGCTATGTTCAATCCTTCTGTACAGTCAGAAGTGCTGCCATTTTGGGCAGCTACCATACTTCAATATTGTAACTCTCTTTTGCACTGTCCCCCTCTCTCTCCCTCTCTCTCTCTCTCTTTCTCTCTCTCTCTCTATCGGTCTCTCTCTCTGCTTTTTTGGGGGGAGTATATTTCTTACCAGAGTTTCTTTGACCTCAATTTACTTTTTGAGAGCTCTTCTGTATTAATTAAATACTTCTTGCTTTTTGAATTTGTTTCTAAGGAAAATCTTTTCTTAAAGCTCTTTCAGGATTTCTTTTAAGTTTCCTGCATCGTAAATTTCTTCTGTTTCCTTCACTTTTGCTCTTTGTTTACTTTTAGTCTCTGAATTTTATGTTGAAAGTCCTCTCAAATGCGAGGTAATCCTCAACTGCCTATTGATACTCGTGAATAAAGTACCTGTATATGTAGTTATTAAGTGTCCATGAGGACCCAGTAGCATATCTCTTACTTTTGATTCCAGTTCTCAAGATAGAAATTTCTTTATCGTTTGTCTAATCGCGTAAACTGCATACTGGCAGATTTCTGGAAGTCTGGTGAGAGAAGATAGCTTCATTAATCATATTCAATATATAGACTGTCACAAGGCCTAATATTCAGTGCAGCTCAGCACCCTTATATTCAACTCTTTCTGACAGCCCAGAACACACTGCTCTTCAACTCCGTCTTCTGTGGGTGCAGAGTACAGTCGACGATGCTCAGAATCACCTTGACAGAGCAGAGAACAAATACAGGAGAGTCCAGCCCACCTCTTAGAAAAAACACGCTGTTTCTTTCACTTTGTTAACCGCAGCCTCAGAAATACCTAATGTTTCAAGCTCTTAGGTATTTTCAAAATTCAGTGCACAAAAATATCTGCTGTCTTGCCAGTAGTTCTTAGCTATTTACAGGAAGTTTATGCCAATTCAGTTGTCTGGTTTTGTGATGCCTCAGACACTTTATTGTCTTTTTCATTTAGTCTCTGGAGAAAGCAAATATCAACATTTGTGTACAATGTACCTTGCATTAGCAGTTGCTAAAAATTCTGTACTTTAAACTCAGCAAAATAGGGGAAACACGGTGCCTTTGGTAACCAGAGAGAGTTTGCAAGTCATAAGAATACTTCCACATTTTATGTCAGAAGTTGCTAATTTGAAAGTCACGTAGCAAATTGGTATTATCCATATATTATCCATATCAGTGCTGGATATTTTTATTTGTGCTCAGTATTTCTCAGTGTAAATGCAACATTGGGGGTTGACGCAAAATATATACTGTACACTTTAAAATTATTTGATTATACATTTCTTGCTGACTTTGAACAAAATTCCAATTTCAAAAAATAGTCTGATTTTTAAAATTTTCTATATATCCTCCAAATGAGTTTTAAAAATTTTCCTCTATTTTTGCTGCATTCATTTCTATGTCTTTCCTTTCATCTTCTTTTAAAAATTTATCATTGTTTTTAACATTTTATATAAAACTACCATGATTTTTGTATGTTTGTTTTTCTGTTTGCTCCCCTCCCCACTGAGGTTGCCACCATAATGAGCCACAAAATCACAGAACTATGTAAATATTCACTTTGTTTGGAAAGTCTTTTGTATGATTGTAGCTACCTTAAAAAATACATTTCCTAATTCCATCATTTCAAAAAAGTGACTTTTTGTAATTTATAAAGGTGGACTAGAGGTAAATACTTTGTATAAGCACGGTGGATGCACTGTCTAGAACTAGGAAACATGGCATTTTATTTGCTTTGGAAAACCTTACAGAATAATACAACTTCACCAAAATTATTCATCTTTAAGTTAAATTGTTAAATTCATTTTTTGTTACTTTTTAAATTTTTCTTCCTTCTGTAGGTATACTATTTATTTCCATCCCAAAAATCCAAAAAAGAAATAAAAGAAGAACAATACAGATGTGAAAAACTTATTTTACATTACTTTGCCTGCCAAGATTTGAAGATAAATTTCATTCAAAATAACTTTTGTTTCTCGCTATCAAATATAAACTCCATTAAAAAAGGGTAGCTTCAGCAATGCATGTAAAAATGATTTTCAAGTTGCCATTATAACATATTAGATTTGGGAAAGGTGTAACATATGTGTTGTGACCCCAGTTGATGCACGAGTGATAATTTCAACTTTCAATGTAAACATGCACTATACTTCAGCAGAATATTGTACTTAATTTAGGTGGAATACAGTACTGAGTAGCTCCTAAGACCACAACTTCAGTAATAACAGAATTGGCCCAAATCTTGGCTTGGTCACTGTAGTTTAATTAAGATTATTGCGTTCTCTGGGTCTCAGTTTAATTTACAGGAAAATGGAGCTTTAAAACCCAATATACATATTAAACAAGCTTCTACACACAGAATATTTAATACAGTACTTGGTACATAGTTAGCATTTAATGAATGGTTGGGAGTATTATTCAAAAGCCATTCAATAATAAAATGAAAAAAACTATAAATCACAAGCAAAATTAATTTAATTTAAAACCAAAATTGTTAGTATCACCAGTATTTACATTTTGGGGAGATGAAAACAGCTGGGCTTTTTGCTGAGAGGAGATTAAACACTGAGTTACTAATGATTCTGGAAGAAATAAAATAGGAAATAGTAGGAGTTGTGGGAAAGGGATGCTCTGATTTTAAAGGTTTAAACAAAGGATTTACAAATGTGTGTTTATCTAGTCCCTGGCATTAGTTTTCTTTCCGCTATACTCAGAGGAATCACTTATTTCACAAATATTCTTTGATTGCCTGTTAGGTAGTGGCTGTGTTTACCTATCACGCAAAAGAAAATACCTCCTTTTCATGCTTGAACACTTTCCTTTCCCACAGACATTCCCGCTGGGCCTGGGAGACGGGCAGTTCTACTCATGGACAGATGGTCTGAGAAGGAAGGACTGGCACGATTACGAGAGCATTCAGAAAGAGGCTATGCGCTCAGGTATGAAGTTCAGGGTAAGCCAAAGCGCCGCTTCACTTACCGCAGTGTCTCGTTTTCACTGAAAGTATCTTCAATCAGTATTTCTTCTGCACTCTGTCTTCTGGGGATATTGGTGATCAACACTGGACAGAATTAAATGAGTTCCGATTTCAGGGAATAAAACACAAATAATGAACATCCTTTCCAATATGAACAGCAGAAGAGGTCATTACGATTTTAGAAATCTATAAGGCTTTAGTTCCAAATTCCTTTTCAGTAATTTCTGGGGATACACTGGGATTTATTAATGAGACATGACCTGGTAGCTATGTATTTTGAGCATGATTCACTTACTAGGGCTGAAGTGTCTATAATTAACATCGCAAGGTATCCAAAGGCTCCCACACTTGTTAGGGAATGCACAGTATCTAAGCGGCACCACAATTTTTAGTCCTTGCAAGAGGGTGCAGTAAGTCTGTACATTACAGCAGCTGGGGCCCCGAGGGCAGAAATACTTGGACAAACAAGTGGGCAGTTATATGCAATCAAGAAGGTCTGAACATGTGTAACAGAATTTGTTTCGGATTACAATCAGAAGACAGAATAATAGAAGAATTCATCTTTCTAGAAAGACCGAAAAATTAGGCTCTTGGAAGCAAAGGTGCAAAAGAGCATATAAGTAGAAATCCAATAAAAGTGAATACGCGTATTAGGAAATCCATGTTCTATTATTTGGCCAATGGAGCTCTTCTTTCATTGGGAGGATGTCACAGAAATAGAGCAGCTGCCCTTTGGTGGAGACATTTTAACAGCATTAAGACACTGTATCTGGGTGAAATCAGTAATACAACTAGGACTACCCACAGCATGAGGTTCTCCGGGTCAGCCTTCTTCACACCTCGTCCTTCAGGAGAATGTAATGAGCTGTTTAAATAGTTATGAAATTGCACGTGCCTGTTCTATGTCAGGTATAACTGACCTAGTTAGTCTTTCACTTTTTTCTCAATAGCTTTTTTCCCCAAACAAATCTTACCAGCCCCATTTTCATTAAAGTAGCTTGTCCCAAAGATATTGAGAAAATCAACCTCTTCCAGGTTTATCTTTCCATCTTGACCATGACTACTTGAATTCTCTTGTCTTTTGCTCTCTTGGTATGATCAGGCCTATATTAATCCAACCATTTCTTCCTCTTTGTAACTTGAGATGCTGACATATTCTGGACATGATCACATGGTATTCGCAACCAAACCTGCCACAAATTAAAAATAAAAATAATCAATATTCTATTGAATGCATATTTTGTACTAGATAATATTTAAACCTCAGAACAACTTTAGTAGGTATTATTATCTAAAATTTGTAAAAAATTAAAATTGAATCCCTAAGAATTTTTAAATTTTATCCAAAGTTAAGTAGCTGATACTTTGTAAAGCTAAAGAGTCTATTCTTATCATGCTATATTATCCCCCACTGTCTGACATCAAATAATAGTATTTCCACAATACTGAGTAATGGTGAAGAGACATATGGTAGAGAGACGTACTTGGACTCAAATCGTAGCTTTTGTATTTTTATGTCCTTCTGACTCAGCCTCCCAGAGTGCCAGAATTACAGGCATGTATCACTTTGCCCGTCAGCAGATCAATTTATGTTTCTCATATTCATCTGCAGAATTGTCCTAGAGGATAAAGATAATATTTCTAAAATGATTGGCCAATTATTTGGTCACATTATAAACTCAGCAGATTATAATAGTAATTATTAATCCATCTAAGTCACTTTCACATGAACAGCTGTACCCATCTTTTGTTTGTACCAATAGGTTTGGATACAAAATCCAGTACTTCGTATTTATTTCTGCTTCATACCCTCCTCTTGAACTCCTAGATAAACACACATTTTATATTCTCATCCTCACTTGGGATGAGAGAAAACTAACAAAGAAAATTGGTAAAAATAAATATTTTCAGTACAAATTTCTTGTTCAATTTAAAAACTTGTAAATGTTTAACTATTACATGATTTTCTGAAAAATAAACAAAAATGCAATAGATTAGATTTCTTCACATTTATATTTTAACATATCAAAAACAAGTGTTTTAAAACATACATATATACTTGTACACATGCACATGTGTGGACATGTGCACGCACACACACACACACACACACACACACACACACACACACAGGACCAGAGTAAAAAGTCTTTTAAAATCTTTGTATCACATATCTAGACCAAGAAGAAGGATCATTTGTGCTGTATTACCTCCAAAACTTAAACTTTTTGTTTGATTCCTCTTCTTCAGATTAATTACCATATGTGTATTTATCCTTAAGTAAAAAATGTTACATTTTGCCTATGTTTGAACTTTATCTAATAATTGAGTTCTAATTTATTAATTTATTCTTGCAGTAAAAATTACTTTTTAAGATTCATCCACATCAATGTATCCAACTTTCATTGATTTATTTTTATTGTTTAAATTTGTTTTCCAAACATAACTTTTATTGATTTCATTTTAAATACATATAATGATCACATTCATTATAGGGATTCTATACCTGCATGTGCTACATTTTGATTTTCTTTGTTTCCCCTTTTTCTTCCCTTCCCTTTGACTCCTTCTCCCCTTCTTATTTGCGACAGCTTTGTTTCCATTTTTCCAACTTTTCTTTTTTTTCTTTTCCTTTTTCCTTCCTCTTTTCCCCCTTCCTTTCCCAAGTTCTCCTTCCCCTTTGTACACTTCCTTTATATTTCACAGTGTCTATTAGTGTTTAAATTTCTAAAACTTACCCTCTTCTTGAACATTCAGATATTTTCCAGGCTTGCGTTGTTCTATATAATACTCTTATAAGTTGCTCTGTGGATTGTGCTGAGGTGGAAATAATATTTTATTACAGTATTTATTTAATAGTTGATTTGTACATCCAAGGCATGGACATTTCAACTGTATTTGGCCATAACAAACTTTTCCAAAATTATTCTAACAATTTCATTTCAACCAATAACTGATAGAATTCCCATTACTCTACATCCTTGTCAACACGTAATGTTGCCTAGATAGTGTCTCTCGATTTAATGGCATGAAGTGATATCTCATTGTCACTCAAATTTGCATTTTACTAATTTTGATGCAATTAATTTTTGTGTCTACATGCCCTTATGTTTTCATTCATTTCTATTTCCAATTTTTGAATTTTATTTTCTTCCTTATGGATCTACAGAGTGCTCTTAGTTTATTCTAGATAGTACCTTTTGGGGATTACATGCGGTAAAAATTATCTTATCTCACATTTTGCAGAATTAAAACATCTTCTTATGTATGATTTAAGAACTAGTTCATAATTTTTTTGTAGGTAAATGCAGAAACAATTTTTAATGTATCAGTCATACCAATGTTCTATATTGTCTTTTTAAATCTTAATAATTTTACATTTTTGGTCTTAAATTCATCTGAGCTTCATTTTTATATGTGAGCTAGGGGTGCAATATTTATTTAATTTTTATTCGGTTAGATATTCAGTCCTCAGAATATATTTCTGAAGTTTATTTTTCTTCTATTTATGGAAGTATTTATGAATTCAGTTTCTGGTTCTGGTTCTTAATTCTGTTTTATGAGTAAACACTCTTGTGCAAATAATCCAATAGATGATGTATAAAACTTTTATAACAATTACTGATATCTGTTAAAGCTCATCAAGAAAGAACTATTTTCTTGCCCACTTTCGACATGTATAACCATTCTACATCAAATCTTTCCTCACAATTCTAGGTTCAACTTCAGGTCGCACAAACATGTTCACTGATCTATGCCAAGTAATCGTAACTTTGAAAGTGCATTGAGCATATTGATAAATTAGAAGGTAACTGATATTTTCCAAGATGATAATTTGATATAATAATGATTTCTTTCCAATTTGATGATTGTCCATTCTGTGCTGAACATTATTTGTTTCTTGTTTATTTATCATATTTAAGAATGAGTTTACAATTCTATACCTCAATTTTTAAAATGTTGGGCCTAGAAAACTGATATTATATTGGTATTTTATGCATTTTTACCTTATTTACAATACACATTGTAGCTGATATCTAGTAATGCTGATGTTTTAGATATTAATTTAAAAATGATCTAAACTTTTCTCTTAA
Organism: Hystrix cristata; assembly: GCA_004026905.1. Classification (NCBI taxonomy): domain Eukaryota; kingdom Metazoa; phylum Chordata; class Mammalia; order Rodentia; family Hystricidae; genus Hystrix; species Hystrix cristata. The sequence goes on along the minus strand of PVJO010002180.1, from coordinate 37,835 downwards.
TTAAAATCATTTAGTTAGTGGTTATTTGGGGTTTGAAGTGTAGACACTCATATCTATAAGTAATGACAATCTTTTTTTAAAAAAATGTTTTTCTGTGGTTGATCTTATAATTTCAGTTCTTTTTGTTTTGTTTCTATGCATGGTAGGAACCCCAGTGTAAAGTTCAATAGTGGGCAATAATGGCTATAATTAACTTTTGCTGATTTTTACAATAGCGAATTGAATGCTCTTTTTAATATTTGTTTCTGTCTTTTTGTCCATCTATCTATCAAAATACCTACACTTTGCCATTTATTAACATCATACCAAAATGCTTTACAATTTAACTAATATATTTCATCTTTACTTCTGAGTTGCTGAAAGTTGGTGAATTTTATTTTTTAAATATAAAAAATTGCTGATCTGATCAAGTATTTTGTTTGCATTAATATATTTAATAATTTTCTCTTTAATAGGTTATTTGTATAAACTATATTTGTTTTCGAATAGAAACCACACTCACCAACCTGGACTAAATTTGTTTTTAAATTATTCACTGTACTTGGTTCACTAATATTTTATTTGATATTTTCAAATCTCTATTCATGAATTAATTTATTGATTACTTAATATTGTCCATGAATTTTTCTTTCTTGCAGAACCCTTGTCAAATTGTAGTAACAACATATTGACAGCTTCATAAAATGACTTGAGTGATATTGGCTATTTTTCTATATTTAGTCATTGTTTTTTGTGCATTATAATTAGTTGTTTATTGATAATTATAGAAATTTCGTGGGTGAAACTATGTTGACTTGAATGTTTTTTGTAGCAAAGTTTTCTAAATATTCGTATAAAATAGTTATAGTACTAGTTCATTGTCTATTTCTCTTGTGATTAATTGTATCTTTCTAGCAATAAACCCATTATATCTATATGTTCATAGTAATTAAATGTATTCATAATATACTCTTAAAATGTTTGTAATATCTGTGGTGTTTAAATTTATGTTGCTTTTTTCCAGTACTCTTTGTTTTTTGTTTAAAATTTTTCTTAATATATTCTACCAAAAATTCCTCAACTTTATTATTTAAAAAACTTTTTTGACATTGGTCTTTTTATCCATAATATTTTTCTCATTGGTTTACAATCTTTTCATTGATGTATTTTAGATTTAATAACATTTATATACCTTCGTTACTTCAGCTTTTCTTCTATGGTAGGATGAGCATTCAGGTCTCTAAATTTCCTTCTGGGTATTAATTTAGCAGCTCCATGGTCTGCTATACAAAATCTTACTAATCCTTATAGACGTACATACCATAATAGGTAGCATGCACTTCATTAGATATCATGTTAGTGTTTTAGTGGTATTTGTTCTGGTAACTAGTTTTGTGGCATATTTGGTCAATTTTAAGTTATCAGATACTTTAAATGTTTTCATCAGGAGGTGGTAAATTGTGAACAGTTAATAAGTAGATAGTGTACATGGGGGTAACTGCTGTTAACCAACACAGGTAGGTTATAAATAAGTTTTGCTTGGAATTTAAGGAAATGCAGATTTCTGACATTTAAAAAAAAAATGGAAAAAAGGCAAATGAAGGAGAAACTCTAAAATCTGTGTCTAGTTTCAAACCAATTTACCTGTAGACAAAAGGCATACAATACAGCTTGGAAAGAAGAGGGGAACCAAATTATAATGAATAATGCCATTTTGACTAATCTTTAAACTATGCTTGTATCCAATTAATTCCCTGACTTCTCTGATTGCTACTCATCAGTTGTAGTTTAGATATTATTATGTTTGCTAATCATGCATTTTCTGTATATAATCCCATTATATCTCATTTTGTTTTTTCCACATCTTTTGAGAATTGACACTAAATTTCTTCTCTTAACACGCTAGTTGGGGCTGGGGATTTAGCTCAGTGATTAGAGTGCTTGCCTTGCAAGCACAAGGGCCTGAGTTCGATCCCTGGCACCACCAAAAAAAACAAAAAACAAAAAACAAAAAACAAAAAAAAAAAAAACACGTTAGTTATCCCTCTCAGTTGTACTGTATCACAAAATTAATAAGCATAAATTTAAGTCTTCAATTAATAAAGCTTGAATTCAAAGAACTGAAATATGTTTTCCTTTGAAACAACATGAAAGACAAAGTATAATTTGCTATCTAAGTGTTATTCAATATACACTAGACATAACTGTTACAATAGCTAAAGAGCTATCCAGCTGATACTTCACTCTATAGGTCAGAAAGAAAACTTAATATATATATTTTTAATGCTAATATATTTCTGAGAAACTTTGCTCAAGACATTTCCCTTTAAGCGTGAATCTATAAACTATGCTAAGAATGAAGAAGAAAATGCAACTAGTGTAGATAGATAACTGGTTCTCAATTCATGGGTGAAATTTCCTAATTCTCACCGTATCTCTTTCCAAGTAGTAAAACCATACTTTTAAAGCAATTCATCCAGAGTAGTGTAGGTGTATGTGTGTTTTTACACGGTATGTATGTGTATTTTATAAAAATGTTTTTAAGATCACTGGTCTGTAATTCTAGAATTTTTTTCTAAATGTTGACTTTTTTCAATTTTATTTTTACTTTAACTTTTAATATCTTCACTATATTTATCACTTTTTTGGTTTTAACGTGATCGAACCCAACACTAAACAGCTGCTTTCAACACTTCCGTTTGATCTTCTTTGAAACTGGTTATACCCTCATATACTCATGATCAATCCATGAATTCCGCTGAAAGCCTCAGGAATCCTAAGAAATTACATCTAACATTTCACTAATTCTGCTTGTGTTGGTTAACCATACTCCCAGGTTCGAAAATACGAGGCTTTTTACGAGGTCTTCTGTGGTTTTACTCATTTATTCACTCACTGATCAGAGACACACTTTCATGCGCCACTCTGTGTCAACACCGCAGCAGGACCTAGAAAAAAATGGTAGACCAGAATGAGCTCCAATGTCTTTTGAAAAACACGTAGCACAGTGGCAGGAGATTTCCTTTTCGCTAATCCGCACAACAGCCTCCCGACAGAACTCCGTGTTCGGTAGCTCATCGAGCAACAGCCAGAGAGATCCTCTAAACACCGAGAATCCTGTAAGAGTGATCATTACGTACTTTAAACATATAGTAATAAAACTAAAATGAATCAATAAGCTAAATTCAAGTTCATTCCACGATCTATATCTGACCTGTCTTTGATTTTGTCTGTTGATTGGTGTCCAATCTCACCACAATTCCACAATTCTACTGACTGGTGTGCAGTCCCCCCACCAGCTTCACACTGACCTCCTCTTTCACCTTGACTATGCTCAAAGGTTCCAGAGATTTTCACTTGGCTGTCCTGCAGCCTCACTGACTTTTCGTCTGTAATGCCACAAATCCATTCTATTCTATGTTAAGGTCCACTCTTATGTGTGTGTGTGTCTCTCTCTCTCTCAGAGATACATATATATGGCCAAATCACTGATGATGATATATATAGTGATGAGATATATATATATATATATATATATAGTATCATAATAATATATATCATAATATATAGTCATAGTCCCATTTAGTCTTTCTGTGTCCCTTTGTCTTGCTTAACTTTTTTCTAAAATCATCCTTTTGTCTGTATTTCCACATATGTATTTAAGTTTAATGAGTTATAATTTATGATTCCATGGAATATAACTACTTGCTCAAGGGCTTTAAGTTAAATATTATTTTGAATCATTTGAATGAGGTTTTTTTTTTTTTTTAATAATAGCATTTCATCTTTAGGAAAGTACGAAAACCTGACACACATGATTGCTCTGCTTCTCTTCTGAAGATTCCACTTTATGCCTCTTACATGGCATGATCCAAGTCACTACAGGTTCATACTAATTGCTGTTTATTTCTGTAGCAAACATCTGAAGGGTATGCATTAAAAGCCAATTCGAGAGGGAGGAATTTACTATGCTTTAAATGATTAACAGTGGCTTTCCCAACGTCCTTTAGACAACATCTCACTTTAGTGCTGATCAGGGACCTATTTTGTTTTTAAATGTCTTTATTCTACATAATTGAACAAGATTGCCAATCGAACAGAATGGAAAACACAAATGGGCTCCATTTGGGAGAGATTTTTAACTCTGTTTCTTTCAGAAAGTGAAAAATGGTAATTTTGCTACAATTGTAATGGCTCCTGGTCATCTTTTATTGATGCTTCCTGTCTTTAAAAACATTATCTGGCATTCTTTTATCACTACCAAAAATGGAACATTGTTCATTAATAAGTGACTACAATTTACATATCTAGGGTGTGTTCTCAATAACGCCATAATGAAATTTGTTCGATAGCGGTCAGTTTCAGGAAGTAATACCAGAATAGCATTTATTACACTAAAATTAACTTTCAATGAAATATTTCCTTTGACATTCATTGTATAATCATGAAAATTTTAAATGGAAGTGAAAAGCTGTTTAGCATTCTGTTGAGAATTATCATTTATTTGTCTAAAAATAGGATAAAATTTACCTGACACAGAAAATTTTCTAAGAAAAAATCCTTTCATTCTCACACTATGAAAATAACAATGTAGAAATAAGCTGAAAATTTATTAAGCTGAAATTAATTGTATTGAACAAACATAGAAAAAATTATCTTGTGAAAAGAATGCAATTTAACTATTTTTGCAAAACATACCATCTCTTTAGAAATAGAAACTTCCCACAGACAAGTATGCATGAGACTAATTAGCCTTATTTTTCTAATTAGTAAAATGTGTTTTGATGATAGCATCTATCACAGTTATTTTAAGTGTTAATTAAGTTATATAATTAAAATATCTGGACTGTAGTCTATGTTAAAGAAATGGCATTTAGACATTTTATAGCCCTGATTTCTGCACCTGTGGATTATACCTCAAATCAACTGTCATTTTTTGTGCCTTCAAATGTGTTCAATGTAGACAAACTCTCAAAAATATTTTCACCAGGAGAGTTTATATGAACTCGAACTACAAATAAGCTCTGTCTCTCTTTGTCTTTCTGTCTGTCTCTCTCTCCTTCTGGGTTTCTGTAATTTATGGGCTCCATCTCAAGCTTATTTTCATTTGAGTTTAGTGTTTATTCTTTGTCAAAGATATCTTTTACACAGTTGTAATTGTGATTATTATCAAATTATTTCTGGCTGTGGAGGCCCCACGTTTGTAAGGACTGACATGATCAGGTCACAACCCTTAAACACAAAGCAACAAGAGAAATGTTCTGCCAAAAAGTGAGAGTGTTTCATTAAGAGCCCAAAAGGACAAGATGAGAAGCAGCTAGAAAGCAAAGGATCTAAATCCAAATGGATCCTCAAGCCTGAGGTTAAATTGATTTTTTGCCTGACACTCATTTTCCTATGGTTTTTTTTTTTTTTTTTTTTTTTTTTTTTTGTGGTGCCGGGGATCGAACTCAGGCCCTTGTGCTTACAAGGCAAGCACTCTAATCACTGAGCTAAATCCCCAGCCCATTTTCCTATGGTTTTATAACCAATTTTTTTCCTAATTTTAACCCTTAAGCTGTTAAGTGAGCATGAGATATAAAATTACATTTTCTATCATTTTGCCACAGTGAAAACTCTCATATCCACTGTATCTAATATTTTTATCTCAAATCCAAAGCTAATAATAGCTTCAAATTTAATGAAATTGGATTCTCCACTATAGCTGTGGATTGACTTTTAGTAGGAAGAAATAACTCATCACTATATTTACAGTTCTAGTTTAAATAGTATATCTAAACTTTAGGAATAACAGTAAAAGAATTGAAATTAGACAATAAATTGAGGATTATGATATCACTATTATGATATTAACAAAGTTATGCAACATGTTCATGCTCTAGTAACCAAGAGTCTCCCGTGATTCTGGGGCCTGCAGTTCATCTGAGCTCAGATTATCATTAATTGTTATGTTTTTCATAATTTCATAGAAATCCAAGTGATAACTTGAACATTCTCCAAAATTCCTGTCCAGAGACTAGCACAAATTTGTCAGTAATGAGTTATGGACCTTCTTGGCTTCATATTTAATGAGTGCTGGGGAGGAAATGTGTGTTTACCCACCAGAGAAAGACAAGTGCCAGCTCCAGAGACAGACTTCACAACCGTGAAGGCCAGTATAACTCGACACTTTCTGACTGAGTAGCAGTGTGTTTTGAGCAGCATTCATGCCAGACAAAAGCAACTGCTCCTCTTCACCATATCGTCACGGAAATGTGAAACGAACAGTCCTCGAGAATGCTAGAGTCCCACAACAGGGCTCATACTATTTCAATGAAAAATTAATTTGCCCAGAATTTATATAACAAATTTGCATTATTTATAAGACATGGATTCTTGGACATAATGGAAGAAATAAGATGTAATGGATGGATAACTGTTTGAAGCAGTGGTGTGAAAGACCAGGACAGCACAATGGAATAAATATTATCAGGCATTTGAATAATGATTTGAATTTCCATGGTGACCAGCTGAGCCCTAGGAAGCCAAAGTCATTATTGAACTGAAATGACTAGACAAACTTAATGGACACTGACCAACATAACAAAATAATAGACTTTACTAGTAATATTAATTTGATAGAGATGAGTTGAATCCATATATGTGTGTGTGTGTGTGTGTGTGTGTGTCTTTTGTTGTTATTTTAAGGAATAACTTTTGAACTTGTAGCAAAAGCTTTATAAACAAGAAAATTAATAGATTGATGATTAACATTTAGTTATTTTTATAATGATAAATATAATTTTATGCAGCACAATAAAATACTTTTTGAACTTTTTGACATATATATTACAAATATTTGCTTAACCAAAACAAAAGCATTAAACGTATCATCCATAATTGCGAAATAATTCTATAATGAAGATCAAGCATTTTAGTACAAATTATTTATACCAAAATTTCTCTGATTTTACTATCTCTCTGTTTGCATTACTTCAACAATTCTCACAAAAACCCTAAAAGGTGGGGCTAGTCAAATACCTACCATTCTATCTTGAAGTTATTTTTTGTGTATATTATATGTAAATTCAAATGATTATAGATTATAGCATAAACACAATCAAATTCATGCCAGCACACAAGACCAGTATGTTGCTTATTTTTATCTCTTTATTCACTTTTACCACCTCCACTACTTGCATTTGTAAACTCACATCTGAATTTTTCTCTGCCTGGTTGGTCTGTGGATAAATGAACCATATTCACAGTGAGACTCAATTTCTCTGATTTCTGCTCTCTACTACATGTAGGCGTCCTGGTCTCCTTTCTTCCAGACATTGCCATTTCCTGAGCACGTGAAGTCAGCGTGCAGGTCCGGCAGACAGTAAGGTCAGTATTCTTTTGACCTGGCACTGCGCTGACGCCTGTGTTTGGCAGTTACACACAGTGTTGCTGCCCCAAACACTCTGACCCTACTACCAGTGCCCCTAAGCCACGTGACCTCATGTCCCTTAAACATTATTGGGCATTTTCCACATTCCTCCACCTGAGGGATCTTTGGAGAAATGGGGAGAATGCCTCCCTCTCCTACATTGTGATGAACTTTTTCTTCCTGGCATTAGATAAAGCGTACACGGAGTCAAATAGCTCCTTCAAACAGTTCTTCTCTTAAAAAGATTCATCTATAAAATTCTCAAATCAGCCTGGAAATCAATACTGGAGAGCCATCAGTGGCTATTGTACAGCTCGCTTCCCTTAAGCCACTAAATGTCTTCAAGCAATGCAAATCTGTGTAAATGCTCGGGGGAAAAGAAACCTAAGCCAGCAGATGCCATAGGTTGCTTCCTCGGTTGATGCAAATCTCCCCAGTAGTGGACTCGAACTAGGACTCCACAGTAGATATGAACAGTAGATACCAGTAGATAAGAACATTTCTGTAGAAACACTTAGATGCAGGTGATTCTTTCTAATTGTATTTCTCAAAATACTCTAGTGTAAAAGTTAAAAAAGAATCATGTTCAAGTTTCTAGTCAGCAACTTAGTAGCAACCTAAGAAACACTTACGGAATGATTTTTAAACTTCATACACAGCTACCGGAAAATGTTAATTTTTACTATAAAGAAATCTTACATTTTGATACAAGATATTCACTCTTATTTTTTAAAAACAACAAAACATTTGAGAAAGAACAATGCAGTCCTTTTTTTTTTTTTTTGAAAGAAACAAATGATTTCCAGAAGATTTCTGGACTGTTTAAAGATGCCTTCAAATGCTTTTTTAAATATAGTATACTAGAGCCTGCATATTGAAAGGAGTAAATACATAGAGTACTTCGCTCGGCTAATGAAAATTTATTTCAACTCTAACAATGAAAGTGTTGATAAACAGAAAGTAACTTCATTAGAAGCACTCTTGAATTTCAGAAGAATTTGAAAGTTAAGCAGTTTGCATTAATAACCTCCCAGAACTTTGTAGCTACACAGCGTGGAACATCCTTTAGAAGTGCTCTCTCCAGCATGGATCTATCTTTTTTATATCTTAGTCAGCCTCTACTACTTTTGTTTTCCTTTTTCCTAGCATCTAACTCTCTCACTGTGTCTAGAGACAAAAGTGCCCTAGAAGTGAATGTATGACTGGCTAGAAGAGTGATCAATTAGTTTAGGTTATTGCAAAGCATTAGTGCCAGACTTTCTTTTGAGAAAGCAGCAGACTCTCCCACGTGGTTCTAACACCAAGCCAGTACTCTTCGGCTGCAGGGACATGGGGACTTGGTCCAAAACACAGCAAGCCTTATTTCATGAATCAATTTCCGGTCATTATTCAAAAGAGATTAACAAGCATAACAGACACTTAGAGCTCACTGTGCAATATAATCGATATTTACTATACTCTAAATACAGGGGTGCCTTTTCTGAAATAAAGAGATATTAGCATCAGGACAATATAACCAAGCCTTGTACTAGTAAGAGTTCTCCAGAGGAATAATAGGATATGCAACTGATTTATTTTAAGGAATTGCTTTACATGATTTTGGGGCTTAGCAAGTCATCAGACAGGAAATCAGGGAAGAGTTGCAGTTTGAGTCCAAAGGCGGTCTGATGAAAAACTTCCTTCTTGCTCAAATAGGTCACTCTTCATTGAAGGTTTCATCTGACTGCATGGAGCCCATCCACATTAGGGGACAATTTACTTTATTCAATTTAAATATTAATCTCATCTGAAAACCACCTTCACAGAAATATCCAGAATAATACTGACATAACACTAACCATCACAAGGCACAGCAGCCCGGGGCATCATGAAGAACTCAAATGAACATTCCCTACAGCAGGATTGAAAGGCCTTAGAATTTGCCATTGCCAGGTCTAGGAACAGACTGGTTTCACACCAATATTCCAATAGGGCACAGATGATTTAATGACCTCTCATCAATTTAGTTATTGCTATAAAGAAAGAGGAGATGAACCTCAATTCTAAGAGAAAGTAAAACCAAGAGTAAAATTGAATGTAATAATACCTCAAGAAAGTCAACAACCTGAGAGAATATAAGAAAGCCCAAAGATGAACCCAAATCTGGTTAAATAGAACTCAAGCAAGCAGAGAAGACACCCTGAAAAACCAGAGTAAGAAAAACATCAAAAAGAATTTGTGGAAAATGAAACTAGCCATAAAAAGATATGCCTGAAAATAAAATGTGACTTTCAATTTAAAGCATTTAATACAATTATGGAGCTGAGTGATCAATTTTGAGGCACAAATTAGCAGAGAGAAAGATTAAATATTAAAATACATCAAAACAGAAATTCAGAGATAGAAACTCCGAGCAGAAAGGTTAAAACTGAATAGATGTGCATTAGTTACCTGTCTAGAGCCAGTGGTTTGCAAGAGAGTAGATTCAGTACAAGACATTCATAAGTTTCAACATTCACCCATAAGCCAAATGCAGGAAGAGTGTCGAATATCTGTCTATGCCCTGGAGACCCAAAAGATCCAGTCAAGGGCTGGGAGCCCACAGCACTGGCCCGTGTACGTCCGTGTCTGCAGATGATGGCTGAAGAAATGTTTACTGGAACCAGGATACGACGCTCACAGCAGAGATGAAGACCAGCGCTCCCCTGAAGCAATAGCAGCCATCCTCCATGACAGCAAGGCCCTGAGCTCCTTCTTCGATGAGAAGAGCTGAGTCTCCTTTGGGAGAACCAGCCTCAGCAGAGCTTCTCCTGGGAAACACCTTGCAACTATTGTCTGCTCCCGTTCTCCTTTATGTTGTGTCAGCAACAATCCTCAGGTGGATCCTCTACACCCAGAACCACACTGACTCAGTCCAGCTGGGCGCTCCTGCTCAAATTGATCATATAATAAGTCCACCACAAGATGTATGAGCTGTTTTAAAAATTTAAAAAAAAAAAGAATAGGGGCTGGGGATTTAGCTCAGTGATTAGAGTGCTTGCCTTGCAAGCACAAGGGCCTGAGTTTGATCCCTGGCACCCAAAACAAAAACAAAAACAAAAACAAAAAAAAACCACCAATAATTACACAACTATAAGTAGAAAATACTTTGGTTCTTAAAAAATATTTCAGTCCAAAGATTGAAAGGATGACAACAAATAATTGATTTTTTAAAAATCACAAGCAAATATTAGTGATCTTTCTCAAGTTAGTGCAAAGTCATCTTGAAGAATCTTGGCAGAAGTAAGAAATAAAATTGTATATAAAAGAAAGGTAGTCTAACATTGAAATTGTCATTTGCAAGTTTGGAAATTAATATATACAAAGTTGAAAAACGTATTACCTCTCTCAGTTCTCTGTTGCCATAACAGAATATCTGAGACCAGGGTAATTTGTGAAGGAGACAGATTTATCTAGGTCATGATGCTGCAGGCCCGATATGGCTCCAGGAGCTGCTCAGCTTCGGCAATGACCTCAGGCTTCATCCTAGCAAGACAGAAAGGCACAAAGCAAGTGGCCACATGCTGGGCAGAATAGATGATTAGAAAGAAGTTGTTCTGCTGGGGATTTTGCTCAGTGGTAGAGCACTGGCCAAGCAAGCGCAAGGCCCTGAGTTCGATCCCCAGCACCACCCCCCCCAAAAATGTCCACACTTTGCAACATGCAGCTCTGCAGTAGGCAATCCATTCTGAACTGAACTGCATTTCTCCCTCTCAGCCACCTAAGCATCTCTTAAAGATTTCATGATTTCTAAGCACAGTTACATTAGGACCAAATTTCAGCATGAGTTTTAGAGGGGACAAACCACATCCAGACCATCACACCACCCAGCACTGCTCTTCTGAATAAAATTCTGTAGAAATAATTCTACCTACAGAGGAAAAAAATAGGCATAAAAATCTTCAGGAGAGGAAAAATTGAAAATAAATATAAGGATATATTCAACAATAAACGAATGAAAATACAGAGAGAACTGGAGACACTTTAATTTTGGAAAATAAACAGTTTTTAAATATAAGTGACATATTCAAGAAAGTCTAACATTAGCAATTTGAAAGAGTGCCATTTTACCAAAAATGGAGAGGTTTTTCAGAGAGTAATAATATTTTAAAAGTATTTTCACAGAAAGGATCAATGTGAGAAACACAAGATAGTAGTAGAAAACTGAGTGGTTAAGTGTGTCAGGAATGGGTCAGTAATGAAACATTAAGTCTAAAATCTACTAAATGAGGAAGGCATTATGTACCGATGAAGGATAAAACAGCACAGTATTACTTTGGCACTGACTATCTAAGTTAATAATTGCCAAGATTTCGATCTACCAAAGCAGCAAGTTCCTATAATTTCACCAAATGTTTTCCTTGTTTACAAATATGCAAATTCATGTGCTCACTTTGGCAGCACATATGCAAATATGCAAATTCACAAAATATTTGGAATGAGAAAAGTTGTCAATAAAATGAGAAATATTTTATTTACGTAATCAAAATAAAGGCACTTAATTTTAGAGTCTAAATTAACATGTAAGTTAAGCAATATAGACCCATTGGATGTGTCATAGAAATTTTTAACATGAAGCATGGATAGGGATGGAAATTAAATTGTACCTCAAAAGATGACTAACAGAAGGAAGGCATTCCTGAAATAGAGATGAGAAAGAGACCTAAGCAAGAAAGAAGAAACCTATATCAAATGCAAGATGGATTATCATAAGAATATCATGATCGATGTAAAGACGGCTCGGTGCTCTGGACTAATAAGATGTGTGACTAATGTATGAAAATCTAATTTAAATTGAGACAGTCCTTTCCACAGCTACAAGTATTTCAATGATATAAATAGGGAAAACAAGAGTAATGTTTAAATTCTGTTTTTTAAAATAACAAGAAAATACTGAGTGTCGGTTGATATGGTGGATGACATTTCTTTTTTTATTGTTATACCGCATCTGTTTGGTCTAGATGAAGTTTACATTCATCTTGTGGAGTAGGTACATGTACACAATTTCTTTTTTAAAAATCCCAATTCCCTTCCCACCCATCTCCCTCCTCTCATCTCTTAATCCCCTTTCCTGACTTTCATTGTTTTTATTATTATACTTAGCTCGTATTATGACATATAATATTTACATTCATTGTGGTTATTAGGTTCCTGTACTAATTCCTGCTTGTGCGAGATCCATCCCCCTTGTTTCCTTCTACTCATCCTTTATTTTGCTCTTCATATGTACTTTACCTTACCCAAGTGAGATATGATAGCAATATTTAATTTTGTGCTTCTGATTTATTTCACTCAGCAATATATTTTCCAGGTATATCCATTTTCCTACAAATGTCTTGAATTTATCCTTGTTTATGTCTGAATAGTATTCTATTACATTACTATACCACATTTTCTTTTACTATCCTTCTGTTGTTGGGCATACAAGCTGCTTCCAGGCTTTAGCTATTATGAATTGTGCTACTATAAACATTGGTGTGCATGTATCACTGTAATATGACGTCTTTAGCTCTTTGGGGAAGATCCCTAGAAGGGGTATGAATTGGTAATATGGAATTTCTAACTTTAGTTCTTAGAGAAATCTCTATAATGATTTCCATAATGCTTGTACTAGTTCACGTTCCCACCAACAATGTAGAAAGGTTCTTTTTTCACCACAGCCATGCCAGCATCTGTTATTCTTTGACTTCTTGATGATTGCTGTTCTCTCTGATATAAGATGGAATCTTGTTGTTTTAATTTGCGTTTCTCTAATGGGCAGAGATGTTGAACATTTTGTATATGTTTGTTGGCCATTTTTACTTCTTCTGAGAAGTGTCTGTTTCTTGTCCGTTTCTTCATTGAGTCTTTTAGGTGATCTAAGTTTTTGAGGTCTTTACTATATATATTGCAGATATTAGTCTGTCTGAAGAATAATGACAAATATTTTTCCCATTCTGTAAGTTGTCTTTTCACGCTACTAATCGATTCCTTTGCTGTGCAGAAGCTTTTTAACTTGATGTGATCCCGTGTGTTAGTTCTTGATGTATTTTTCTTGTGTAAAGGGAGCTCTCTTTAGAAAGTCCTGGCCTATATCTATGTATTCAAGTGTTTTATCTATTTTATCTTCCAATAGTTTTGATTTATCTATTTTAATGTTTAGATCCTTGATCCATTTTGATTTCAGTTTAGTATATGGTGAGAAATGCGGGTCCAGCTTCAATCTTCTGCAACCAGATAGCCAGTTTTCCCAGCATCATTTGTTGAGTATGCTGTCTTTTCTCCAGTGTATGTTTTTGGTCCTTTTGTCAAAGATCAAAGAGCTGAAAACGTTTGTCTGGTGATATTTTTATATCTTCTGTTCCAGTGATCTGCATGTCTGGTTTTGGGGCAGCACCATGCTGTTTGCATCACTGTTGCTTTGAAGATAGCTTGAAGTAAGAATCTGTGATTAATCAAAGAATTTTACTGCTAGAGATGCTGTTGATTTCTTTTAAAGAAGTCAATCAACATTCTACTAAAAATAACTTCTATTAATTTATTCACAAGCTTAACTCTGTCCTGACAATGGAATGCCACATCTTGAAAAAATGCTTTTTCATTTGTGCCAAAAGTGTTAAGAAGCAAAAGTGCCAAACTTAGTAGAATTTACACTACAGGAGAAAAAAGCAGGAATTCCTTGAGGTAACTAAGATCAAAAAATAGTGCATATTTTAAGTTAAATATTAATGATGAATGAGCATATTTTTAAATCAATTACACTGTTGAAATTCCAGTGATTCCATGCTAGGAATGAAGTTCAGTGGTAGAAAAGTTGCCTAGTGTCCACACGACCCGGGTTCATTCCCCAGCTAAAGCCACACACACACACACATACACACACACTTCAAAGATACAAAATTAATTTTACTCTCAGTCCAGCAGATGACTTTTCCTCTCAGCTTTTAGAGGTTCACATGACCCCCCCCACTCGGGACCTCAAAATATTTGCTTGTAATTATCCACTAAACATTTTTAACTTTTCCATAAAGTACACGATAATGTTTTACATGAACAATATTTTATACTTTCTTATGGAATGTAAGAATAATAAAAAAGAAGGAACCATGGCACAAAGGACTTAAAACCAATTTCTTCTACAAGCTCATCTTTAAACAATCATATATTTCAGAGTACAATTCCAACAAAAGATAACGTAAATATTGCCAATAAACCTGCCTCGTCTTAAATAATTCAAATGGCTTCATTATCATCAATTAGGATATTTCCAACTTCCGTTTTTGGACATTTTGAACTTCTTGTTCCAGGTGGCATTTTAAAGAATTCAGACTTTCATCTATGTGTTCCCATTCTTGATCATTTTTTTAAGTTCTTTTTTTATTTATTTTATTTTAATAGTACATTTTAGATGTATGTAGTGATAACATTCATCATAGGGGATTTGTACCTGTACATGAAAGTTCTTTATGTAATACATTTTCATGAAATAAAACTGAATGGATGGTAGTAATTCAAACAGAGGAAATTAACTTATTTTTTATAAGGCATCCTCAAATAGTTGCACTGTAGGTTCTTGTATCCTTAAGAGACAATTTCATATTTTAAATAATTTTTAACATAACAAGGGACTGTACAATTCATTTTTCCAGAGAGTTAGTATTTCAACCACGAAATTTCTGTGACTATGCAATTATTCTATCTTTGACAAAAGGGCTTAGAATACTGCTTAATTTAGTCGTGACTGACTTGACAGCCCCTCTAATGCTTTATTATCTTTGGAGTTACTGCACTTTGGTTTATAGGTTCATGAAAATGGTTTTATTGCCACTTATTTTTTAAATGACTCTATTGCCAAGTAAACAGAAAAAAATCATTAGTGGAGCCTGTTCAATTATTTATTTGAAGAAGATAATGATATTAGCAGTACTCCATAATATTAAGAATAGACAGTACATATTTAAAATATATGCCAGTAAGATTTGGGGTCACTCATGCCATTGACGTCCGTATAGACCATAACTTGGGCCTTTATACCACTAAAGAACTTGATTATCTCTGAATATTTCTTACAACTAGTGATCTTTTCTCTTTGTCCTCTTTTCTTTCTGGGTGCACTTTACAGCCTTATTTCTACTCTCAATAAATATGTGTCTATATATGCATATTCATAAATACATATCTACGCATAAAAATTCTTTGAAAAAATTAAATATCAAGCCTCAGCAATAAATACCTTTTAATAATTATGGAATTATGAGTAATTTTTACTTCATTCTTTGTCATTCAATTTTTTCAGGTATTCTATAATACCTAGATCTTCCTTTAGTGATTAAAATTATAAATATAGGTATAAGTATATAGGTATAAAATCAAAATAAAATGAAGCAAATGGGAAATCAATTAAGACATAGTGAAAGGGAAGTCTAAACCACATATTTTAACTTATATTTCAGTATCTGCCACTGTAAGTGTTGCATAAGTGCAGATAAATTTAGTTCCTATTCTTCTGGATCTATGCATATGTATATATGTCAACTCTTTCATGAGGCACTAAGATTGCAATATACGTATTGATTTACAAAGTGGGATTACTTAGCAACGTATCATGGCTCTTTTACTAAATATTTCACAGCTGCCAAAGTCCCATGACTCTATAAACAACACCATCTTCCTCCTAAGTTTTCAAGCCTAACCGTTGATTTCACTCTTTACTCTCATATTTCTCCTCAAAGCCAATCCATTATCAGTGCTATCAACTCTGTCTCTCATTACTTCATTTATTTATAAATTTCCCTTCATGTTCACACCTACCACTCAGTTCCAACATCCCTCACTGTTCATCTGAAATTCCGGAATAGCCTTCTTACTGGTCTCATTTTGCTTTTACTGCTACTTTCCATTATTCTCACAGTCACTGGATAGATGTTTTAAATCATAGGCCAAACTACATCATTTACCAACTTAAATTATTTAACTTGCAATTGTCACAAAGTTAAGTATATGAAACTCAAACTTCTTAACCTGTCTTAAGAATCCCTATAAAATCTGACCCTGTCACTTCTGTGTTTTAACAGTCCCACATCCCCAGATCTCTAAATTCTACCCACATAGATGTGCATAGTTTCTTCAAACTCTATAATGTCCTTCCTCAACTTTTGCCCTTTCACTAGCTCTGGTCTCTATCAAAATATTTCCTTCTACCCCAGTCTTCCCATCTGTTTCCAACTTGTCATTTGGCTTGAAGCCAAAATGTCATCCTCACATTAATTCTCTGCAGAGCACTTGTCACCCTGTGATACATTCCTGGTAGGAATTAATTGAGAGATTGATTAAATAGATTGTTTTTTTCCTTGCACTGGAGTGAAAGCAGTGACCTATTTGTTTTATTCACTTCTGTAGTCCCAAGAGAAAACATACTGTTTTCATGGGAAAGTCCAGAAAACATCCTCAAATACAAGTTATTCTGCTACGTGGAAAAATAAGAGTTTTGTTGATCCCATCAGTGATTATTTTACTTGCAATTGCTGCATGGAGGGTCAGGTCAATCTGTTTCCTTAGATTAGTATTTGAAGTGATCACAAGAAGCTTTATCAAAATTAAGAGAAATCTGCACCATATATGAAGTTCTTAATTCAAAAATAAAATCTTAAAGCTATATCTATATTTTTTAAAAAGTGGCTCAATTAAGTGTCAAGGACTGCCACACTGTGTACTATGTTTACGACCTCACAGAATGCAGACGAAGCCGATGTTAAGTGGATCACTTTCCCCCCGACCTCAAAAAGTCGGTTGTTATAAAGTCTGTACTCTTCGCTTTTTAATTTTTGCAGATTTTGTCTTTATCTTAGTGAATGACTTTAATCACGTACATATTGAAGAAAGAAATGAATTGTGGTGGTTGACTAAAAATTAACTATTGTTATGTGCAAATAGTGGTAATTTAAGTGTGCCAGTATTTTTTTTAAGAGTAATATTCCTTGTTAATGCCCCAGATACAAAATTCCATAGATTTTGCTGGTCTTTCCTAGTCCTGCTTTTCCCTGTTTATGGAGTAGGTTTGTAGAAAGCAGAGATGTTTAATATGGTACAGTGACAGTTTAGTAGAAATATTTGAACTTAACAATGCTTGTTTGTAAGAGATTGGATTTGAAGTTCAGTTCAGGGGCAATAAAATGAAAAATAATAAAATAGGAAATTAGTTCCATCATATGTCATTCAGCCTGAAACAAATATATGGCCTAGCAGAAGGCCTTTCTGTATAGAATAATATTACCTGCTAATTTGTGTGTAATGAGGTGAGCAGAGCGACCTGAGACCATTTAGCTACATGTGTATTATTGATTTCTGAACAAGAACCTGCCTGTTCTGAGAGATCTTCATGTACTTTATACTTCATCTTCTCAGATATTCATTCAACACATATTTACTGATCATCTACCTAGATGCAAGCCCTGTGAAACGTTTTCAGTATTTAATCATGAATAAGACATTTTCTACCATTAAGAGCTTTAGAGTTGACCCTAAAATCATTGTAGTTCCAAATCAGTGCAAAAATCACATACATTCTTTGACTCAGTACGTATAGGCAAAAAAAAAAAAAAAAAAAAAACTTAAGTATCTTATTGGCATCATGTGTATCCCTTTAGTACGTCTTTATTCAGAAAGCTCATTGACACTATGTCTAGAATTACTTATGATACCAAAAATAAATATTGCTTTTTCCTTAGTTGTTTGGTACAATTACGCCCTAATTCCTATGATTTTTCTTTACAGATAGGTTATTTTTTTTTACCGATAACACCTTTTTAATAGGTCAAAGTAACTGTACAGTTCATTATATTCTTCCTGAGAATAATTTATATCCCTCAACAAACTAAAGGGAGGGCATATTTTTCAAAATTATCTAACAGAATGGATGGACATCTACAGAACCAAATCCCTCTGTTCCTCTTAATTCTCTCCTGGGAAGACAGACACAATGAAGGGTTAGTTAGCTCCACTGGCTGTAAAATAGTCAACATGGCTTTAATCTTTCTTTATAAATTATATAAAAATGGAAAACAGGGATGGTTCTGGAACTTCTTCTCAATGCAGTTTGGAGGTGATTTGGTACAAAGCATTTCTGCTTCCAAGAGAAATTACATTGCTACAAAAAACTGGCACATTATTCTGCTGAAAAAGACAAGAGTTTTAGTTGTGTCCTATAGCTACTTCCCAACCCAATACTTTGATATCCATGTGAAAGTAAAAGGCAGGAGAGACAGAAAGGATGGTAGTTTTTTTTTCTGAAATGACTTGAGTCTTCAAAATATAGCTTTTATATTCTTTCTTTGTAAATGGATAGGTTATTTTTGTAGATACTTTCCTTAACCTTTGGATTTTGAAGTTTCATGCAAACACATCTAGAATTAGATACAGAGTCAACCCTTCCAACTAGATGGTGTTCATGAATCTGAGAATTATGTTGATGTTTTTATCATTTTGAAAATCCTTCTATTATCATTACATTATCATTGTCCTCTATTCTTTCCTTTCCTCTAGAATTCATTTACCTATATCAAGTCTTACAAATAAAAGCACAAGGTGTTTAAAATCTTTTTTAAATTTACCACATAAGTTCAAAATTTGATTTGAATTTACATTTTTTAATGTTCTATTTTCCCACATATTCATGTGTGTGTGTGTGTGTGTAAAACATTTATTAGCTTAAATGACTGTAATAACTCTATATTTAACTTTATATTTTCTTATTTTATAGTCCCTATTGAATAATTCTATGAACTGATTTATTTTGTAATTTAATATGGGTGCATGTGTGTATGTGTGCGTACACCCTTCTGCGAACACTCTGACTTTACTTATGACAGAATTTTTCTTCGCATACCTTGTAATTTTGGGTTGTGTGCTCTTGTTGGGTGAGGCTTTATTTGTGGGACTCCTATGAAAGCACGCAAATATTACGTGCATTCACATGTCACTTTTATTCTTGCAGGGAGCGCTAGTGTTGTTATTGGATCTGAAAGTTTTATGTTAAATATTTGGTGTGGATTTATCACTCCATGCAGGAAATACAAATGCAGTTAAGACAGAGACAGGCAAGTCCTCGAAAGGTGAAATTTTAAGAGAACTCATGTTTGTCAGACCATAGCTAGGACCGTGACCAATAAGCCATTTTCTGGAGCCCAGTGTCTTATTCACTACTTAAAAATTACATTATTCTTCAACCGTCACAGTGACAACTACAGAAGCTTGCTGTGCTTCCCCTTGAATCTCTCGTATTTGTCCTTTAGCATATCAATAACATTAAAACTCTGCAAAGCACTGTAAATAAAATCAATACAATACACCCAGCATTTACAGACATGTTTTTGGAATGATTTTCATGTTCATCTAATCTGCTATAAGACTCCATATCACTTAGATAGATTGATAATCATTTTTCTACACCAAATAACAATCATGCAGTATTAGAAATTATGTAATTACATATATGAGTTTAATCCCAACTATCTGTCTCATGTACTGGCCGACCCATTTTAAAAAAAAATTCTACATAGATTTCTGGTTGTTTCATCAAACTTGTATGATAAAATCCAAAAACGGCAATAGAAGCTTCAGTCTGCATTATCAGCTAACATTCTGATGCAGGGTACTAACAGCAATGCTAAAAAGCTGATTTTGTCAGAAGTGATGATCCTTTATTGTTTCTTGAGAACTGGAAGATACCACTTTTAATGGTCCCTCAATCCCTGGTAAAAACAGTTTCCTTAGCACGCAGTCATCTGGGGAAGTGCCTTAATGGCTTACATGATTCTAAAGGAAGGGGACAGCAACATACAGCAGAGCTCATGAAACAAAGCAAACCTAGAGTTAGTTATTATCAGTTAAAAATAGGAGTGAGCCAGAAAGGCTTTACACAAAATAGGCTCCACAGTAAACAAGGAATTCGATCATTTTTGTTTCTTTCTAGCCTGATAACAATTACATACGAGAAGAGAGCACTTGTGACGGCACTTCGAGTGAGCTGCTTCCAAATTTACCTGAGAGCAGAAGGTGGAAAAGGAAAAACAGAGGGAGATTTTAAATAGAATTGTCAGTCTACTCCATTAATAAAACTTTTAAACACTCACCACAAACAAGATATTAAGTACTTTCAGCTAATTAAAAGATTCATCCTCAGATACTTTTAATTCACTCAATGATCTGAGACGTAAAAGAGAAAAGATTTTTTTCATTACAAATCCGAAATTTTGTACCATGTTGCCTAGATTAAACATTAGGAGAAGCTTTTCTAAAGGAAGACATCTTATTTTTTTTCTCTAAACTTGGTGCAAAAGATACAAACACATAATGTTCATAGTCACTATTATAAAATACAAAATCCGAAAAATGTACATTTCATAATAAAATAGGAATTTTTAATTTTTTGCTATAAATGAGAACTATCATATAGGCCAGTCAAATATGGTATCCTGGTCTCTTTCTTGCTACTGAGACCCAGTACTTGACACTCACACTGTAAAGGAGAAGAGGTGTTTTGGGGTTCCACTTCCACAAGTTTCAGTGCATGGATGGTAGGCTCAAAGGCAGAAATGGTCCGGTGGAACCACTGGGGAGAGGAAAGCTGCTCATGTCCTGGTGTGTAGGAAACAGACAGAGAAGGGAGCCGGAGTGGGAGATACACCCTCCCAGGTCATGGAAGCAGACCTCACTTCCTGTCAGTGTACTCGGAGACGGAACTCATTAGCGGATGAGTCCATCGATAAGTATAGTACCTCCATGATCCAATCACCGCCAAAAGCCTTGCCTCTGACCATATGAGAGCTTGGGGGACATTCTAGATCTAATTTATATGGTATGGTATCTATGTCTAGATCTATATCTATAGATATATATCTTTTCTTCTCCCAACAAGAGGATATTAAGAAACATTTAGGAAAATGTGCTGGAACTTCTAGTTCAAAATTCAAAAAAAAAAAAAAAAAGGGCTGGGGATTTAGTTCAGTGGTTAGAGTGCTTGCCCAGCAAGTGCAAGGCCCTGAGTTCGATCCCCAGCACAAGAAAAAAAAAAAAGGAATTTGACTTCTGAAACTAGATAAAGCTGGTATGTTTTTCCATATTACTCACCTTCTTTTCTGCTTGTTTCTAAACCATGGCTAGGCTTGAGGATAATTAGGGAAAATTTAATATCAAACACTAAAATGGTGTTGGGCTTCTTCTTCAGAGAAACTAAGAAGTTTTTTAAAGTGGAGCCTTAGCGTTTGTATGACTGCAAATGTTCCCCAGGTGATTTTACTATGTAGGTGGATTAAGAACTACAGAGACCAAGTTACCCCTGCTATCAGGGCAGCAGGGCTTGGAAGCCTGATTGCTAGAGGATGGAGGTGGTGAGGCTTGTACCATGATATCTCACTGGAAGGAAGACTGCTTGGGGATGCACGTAGCCCTAGGAAGATGCTTTGGGCATACATGCATCTTGTTTGCGCTTTACAAAACAGTTGGGAGATTTGCCCTCAGGTAATTAATGCTTTGAGCTCCAGTTACATTGCTTCTAAATTCCCTGAGGTTTCTTTCTTAGATGAAGTTGAAGACGCAGTTTATACATAGTAATTAGATTCTACCCACACTGCGCCACTAAGAATTGACTAAACAGCTGCAGTAAAGAATTGACTAAAAAAAGAGAATATTCATAAATAAGTTGAATAATTCTTATTACCTTTTACCTTATATAAAGCAATAACAAAAACCTGTACCTGTATGTAAAATATTAAAAATCCACTAATATACATTATATACTAGTTTGCCTGTTATCTAACACAGTAAAATATTATCATAGTAAATATTAAAATGATTTATTTTTTATCTTATTCTCTGGAGATATTTTAAAAGTTTTATTAGCTATTTTCATTTTTGGGCATTTTGAAATTTTTTCTTGCTTTATATTTCTTTGGTTATTTTATTAATCTAAATCCAACTATAGGTAAGATTCCTTAAAATCTTAATCTCTCTTTCTATCTCTCTTTTCTTCTGTCTCTTTCTCCGTCTCTCTTTCCATCAATTGAGACAGAAATCCCCAAACTATAGTACTATTACCTTTGTTTTGTTCGTTGCACGTTCTTGAATTTCAGACCCAGAAATTTTTGGGGGGGAATAAACAAAATGAAGCCTTCGAATTTTTTTATTTTATAATAATCCCACTGATTGCATTTCATCCTTTTATTACACTTTTTAAAAGTACAATATGATATTCACCCCCTCAGTAATAAACATTTCTTAATATCCTGGATTTCACACTGTGGTTGAAAATACAAAAAAAAAAAAATGGATGATAAGCAGAGCTTGCTCTCTAATAAACTTGTTAGTTTGATATTTCTGATGATCACAAATGTTGTAAGAAAGTGACATATACATTTCTGAGGGAACTTAAGGAGATGAGAAAAAGATTCTTCTAAGAAATAGTACTTGAACAATTGTATACAAGCATGAGTACTGGAGTAGAACCAAGAAAGACTGCCTAAGTAAGCAAAGCAGTAAACAAGACTCAGGCACGAGCATATCCAGATTCGTACAGGGCATAATAAACAAGTCTGACTGAACAACATAGTGCCAGGATTGGGCCCAGTATTCACTTTAAGTGGAAATATCTATTGATCCTTTCATGTCTATAGAACAATGAGAGTTACAATCTATTTCTTACATCCAGAAGAACCACTGTGAACAAAGGGATTAAATAAAATTGAAAAATAGTAATGCCTGCATAGACTGAATTCTTCTCAAGTTTTCCTTGAAAGAGAAAATCTTGAAACATTTAAATCCACTGGCCAGCATCTAGTTTTTCTCCTCTGTCCAATGCGGAATTAAACCAGAAGAACATTCATTCTCTTTTTCCTACCTTTGATATTATTTCCCAGAAGGCTGTAAGATTTCCCAGGCATAACTACTTCTAAAGATAAATAAATGACCAAACACGAGGTACTAATGAGTCATTTGGTCAAAATGACACTCAAAGTCATAAAGTTTGCAAAGAACGGTGTTACTCTTCTCCATTTTTCCTTTTCTTTTCTGAAACACTATAAATTCCCTTGCCACAAATATACAAAGTTTCTGAGTCTTTGAGAGTCACATAGCAGTCCCACAATTTACTAATTATCTTTCCTTAAGGATTGGAACAAATGCCAGAGTCCAGATATGTGGACATGCAATTCTAAAGATTTATGCCTCGATGAATTCCATGTAAGGAAGGAGTTTGAGTTATAAGGCTTGCTCTTAAATCTTCAAATTATGCTGCATAATAAGTCTGCCATGTTATTGACAGATACATTGAATCCTACATTCTGCTTAATGTTCAGAACCTAACTCAAGTTAGTTTCCTAGAAAGCAGACACTGAGACAAAAAACCAGCATGCAGGAGGTTTTTTCTGGAATACTCTTGGCCTCAAAACGTGTGGATGAGGAGGAAAATATACAGGCTTGGGAAGAGAAGAAATCCGAGCCATGGTGTAAACTTAGCAAAGCATTCAGGTGAAGCAACTACCACTGGTATAGTCCTCTGCGGTTGTCACACATTGGGTGGCAGAATAGACCCTTTCCAGTACACATGGCCCGGGAGTTGGATGCAAGTTATCTGGGTCTGAAAAAGCGCTTTCCCAAAGAAAAGACAATTCCAAAGTAGAGTGGCGAACTTGCTGCCATATATGGCTCATGTTCCCTACAGATGGGGAAACAAATCTATTGCATACTGAATGCCCATGTTCTATCAAAATTCGTATGTTGAAGCCTTAACTCACGATGTATTAATATTTGGAGGGGAACCCTTTGCAAGGTAATTAGGTTTAGATGAGCATGTGGGAGTGGAGCCACCATAACAGAGTTAATGACTTTATCGGAAGAGGAGATGGGAGCTGACTGTCTACTGCATAAGAGCACAGCAGTCATGCGAGCCACCCACAAGACAAACAGAGGAACACCCAATTGCTCCTGTGACGGTTAGCTTAACTGTCAACATGACCGTCTTGGGAGCTGCCTACAGAGCTAATAAAGCACACTTCTGGCTGTGTCTAGGTGGGTTGTGGGGTCTATATTTGTCTCTAACCTCTTCCTCGGGGACACTGTTTCCCAGATCTGTTGTCTGGCCACCATGAAGTTAGCAAGCCCCTCCACCGCAATGTTCCTTCCTCAGATCCAGCTAACCATGGACCGAGTCTCTTGAAATTGTGAACCAGTAAACCACTTCCTCCATTCAGTTGTGGGCATTAAGTATCTGGTCCCACCGATAGGAAAGCTGACAAACAGAGCTGGCAATTTTATCTTGAATTTCATAGCCTCTGGAAGGGAGAGAAATAAACTCCCGTTGTTTAAGCCACCTAGTCTATTGGTTTTTGTTACAGCCATTGAACTGACAAGTTTCTTTAGTCCTGTGCAAGGATCTTCATGGCTTTTCACAGCATCTGCTGTAGTTATACATTTTGTCCTCCAAAACAAACAGTAGTTGCTCTCCTAGAGTCTGTCCATTAAGAATGTGCTGCATGCTTGCCAACATAAAGCCACCGCTTATGATACAAATCACAACAGGGCAGATCTAGGCAAAGTAGTGTCATGGGATTCGTGTCCATTCTATTGAATCCTGTGGAATATGGAGAGAATCCAAGATTCTCCCACACAATGAGACACAGAGCTTGAATGGTATTTAAGATGAAGCATCTCTGAAAGGTAAGATAATAAGGATTGACAGAGTCTAAAGAACAGACTGGGTTCACCACAACAATCACAGAACTTCTGCCTTTCAGAGAAAAGATATGGCAAGTTATTTATTTCACTTAACAGTATGTTCTCAAGGAACATCCATTTATACACAAATGACTCTAGTTTATCCTTTTTTGTGGCAGTGTAGTACTCCATTGTGTAGAAAAACCACAGTTTCTTTAGCTATTCATTGGTTGTTGGACATTTAGGTTGTTTACAAGACTTAGCTATTACAAATTGTGTTGCTGTGAACATGGTCGTGCATATATCCCTGTGGTATGACGATTTCAATTCTTCTGGGAAGATCCCCAGTAGGGGAATAGCTGGATCAAATGGAACCTCTAGTTGTAGTTTTTTGAGGAATCTCCACACTGATTTCCACAGTGGCTGGACCAATCTACATTCCCACCAAGAGTGGAGGAGGGTTCCTTTTTCCCCACAGCCCTGCCAGCATTTGTTATTGGTTGATTTTTTTCATAAACATGGTTCTTTCTGGAGTGAGATGGAATCTTAACGTTGTTTTGATTTGCATCTCTCAAATGACTAGTGATGTTGAACACTTTTTCGTATGTTTATTTACCATTTTTATTTCTTCATCTGAGAAATGTTTATTCATTTCAGTTGCCTATTTTTGGATTGGGTCTTTAAATTTGGGAGGTTTGACTTTTTTGAGTTCTTTGTATGTTCTAGATGTTAGACCTTTGTCTGATGGATAGCTAGCAAAAATTATTTCCCAGTCTGTGGGTTTTTACCCTGCTCTATTGGTGATTTCTTTTGCTGTGCAAAAGCTTTTTAATAGCATGTGGTCCCAAACACTGATTCTTTGTATTGTTTCCCATGCAGTCTGGGTTCTGTTCATAAATTTTTTCCCTACCCCTATGTCTTCGAGGGTTCTTCCTATTTTATTCTCCAGTAAATTTAACGTTTCTGTTTTAATGTTTAGATCTTTGACCCACTTCAATTTTAGTTTAGTACATGGTGCGAAACATGTATCTAGTTTTAGTTTTTGGCATGTGGCAAGCCAATTTATCCAGCACCATTTGTTAAAGAGGCTATCTTTCTTTCTGTCCACTATGGAGGTGGGAGAAGAAAAAGAGAAAGATGGAGGGAGAGAGCAAAGTAGAGAGAGGAAGAGAGAGAGAGTGAGAGACAGAGAGGCAAAGAGACAGAGAGACAGAGGAAAATAGGGAGAGGAAGGGAGGGAGAGAGAGTACTCATGCTTTTAGGTTCTACTTTATCCATATCCTTAAGATACTCTATTTTATTTCTACCAATTTTATGATTTTCCTCTTTCAGTAGTTTACTCAGAATATTTAAGTTAATTTTTGGAGAAAATTTAACTGATTATTCTAGAAACTAACATTCTAGAGCTTAACAGTCCTCTTCTACTCTTATTTTAGGTGCATAAGGCTGAACTGTTTTCAATTCAGGCTAGTGGGGTGTGCCCATGGAGCCAAGTGTGCCTTATCAAGTGTGTGTCATTCAATACAAACAGTGTACAAGGGCACACACACACCCCTCCTCTACCGCTTGAGACTCTGCCACCCTGACAGACCTGGGCCGAGCATGTTCCTTGACTCAGAGCCGTGGGAACAGGCCAAGAATCAGTTACTCACACATCTCTTGGAGGCTTGCTAAAGACCCTCAAGCCAGCTATAAGGCCTGTCTCCATCTTCCCCCACCTCTCTCTCTCTTTTTCTCTCTCTCTCTCTCTCTCTCTCTGTCAATGATGGATAGATAAATAGATCTATATCAGTAAATCTGTAGACATGAAAACACATTGATATTTTAGAAGTCAAAATTCAAAACATTAAAATTAAAGGAGCAAGTTAAGAGTATTGCTTTATTTCCTCCAAGATAAACAACAGAGAAAATTTAAAGTCTATTCAAAATTATTTACTGCTTAGGGGGTATAGCTCAGTGGTAGAGCAGAGCATTTGACTGCAAAATTATTTACTGCTTACTGAGAATTTACTGAAATATTTTATTTTAGTCTTTCTCTTTTACACTATAAGTATCATACAGATGAGGCCGCAAACTGTCTCCTGCAGTTTCAATGGATTCCCCATGTTTCAAGAAATATTTGACTAGGAAAGACATGAAGCACTTTTCACTTCTGATTCTGAGATTCCATGAAAAGCAGTTATTAAATATAAAGAATTGCTGTACCAGATTTTCAGTTACTGAAATATCTTCAGATCTTATAAAGATGCAGCTTCATAATGTATACATGGTCTTGTCCAAAATTACTCTAATACATAAGAAATTAGAAACAAAAATTTTTATTTTAGTTGCATTTATTATTATAGTTAGAAGAATATACATAAGACCAAAAAATTTATATCTTATACACAAATCTGGGTACAAGATTTTACCTGTAGTCATGCATGTATTTTCACACACACTCACATGTATATACAAGGAAATATGCATACATATACACATATATACATACATATTATTAGTTCTCGGCCAACCTACATATTTGCTTATGCAATATGTGTAAAATATGTGCAATATCTGTAAAAATACACGGACACATTCTTGTATGCAGACTTGTATGAATATGCATATACATGCATAGACATATGCACACCTACAGACATATGTATGCATAGATGGCTATAGATGGGTATGCATGTTATGTACATTTGCACATGTTAATGTGAGTATACATATACATGTATGTGTATACATATATACATACATGTGTAAATGTACATATGTAGCTGCACACACACACAGATGACATATATCTACACATGATGAAAGAATGTAAGTCTCCTACATTGAGAAAATTCAAAACTTGAGAGTGAATAAATTATGATCTACTTCATAATTTAATACTTATAAAATTGATGTTTGTTCTTTTGAAATATTTGTATTAAGCACACTACATTTTAATGAAGATGGATGAAAGAAATCCAATATATGAAAAAAATCAAAAGGATATGTTAAAACAATTGTATTTATAGGTTTCTCTGGGGATAAATTTGTATGTATTTTATAATGTAATAAAGAAGGGAAATAAAGAAAGGAAAAAACAAAAACTTGAGAGATACAGTGTAGGGGACAGATTTGTCCATAAAAATAGGTTGGAGAAAGTTATTTGTTGTATATGATTTTTTTTTTTTTTTTTTGGTGCTGGGGATCGAACTCAGGGCCTTGTGCTTGCAAGGAAAGCACTCTAACTGCTGAGCTAAATCCCCAGCTGTTGTATATGATTTTTAAAAAGTAAATCACTTTTCAAAAACACAGAATAAAGGCTTGTTTTTTTTTCTTTCTTTAAAAAGCTTTAATTACCTATATTACTTCTGAGAAACTGTTAAGACAAATATTCTTCCACCCTAAATATGCATAATTAGGCAATAATTTATAGGTAAAAGCATACATATTATAAACTCCATTTTTACCTTAGTATAACAAAAATGCAAAATCCACACATTTCAATAAATATGTATTAAAATGTAAAACATGCTTGCTGCTGTACTGAGTTGGTGCATACAGAGTATGCATTTCTAATAATATGCAAAGAGTGCAAGAATCAATATCAATTTGTCCTGCATTCTAGGGGGGAGCCTTTCCATCCCCAGGTGTGCAAGAATTGGTTCTCAGTAGGGTGGATCAAAAGATCTTACCGATTTTCTGTATAAATATGCATGCAACGCATGAACAGAAACGGTGTTTTTATAGTAGTAACACTTCACTGGTGGGGGAAAAATGAATAAACAAAATTTAAAAGTCTCATGAGGGCACGATAAAAGTAATAATAATAAATACTGAGAAACACTGATATACACGGTGCCATTCAGATACAAATGAGAAGCACAGTAGGAAAGTGAGACAAAGGAGCTATGCAAGAGCCATTTCAGAAGATGAGTAGAGTCAGCTAGGAGAAGGAGTTGCAGGGAGAAGGACAAAGAGCAAAGCTGAGCCATCAGAGATGGGAAACAACATGGCAAATACAGAGAGTTGAAGCCAAACTAGTGGAAGATGAGTGTGAATTTGAGCCTCAAACTGAAAAGAGCAGTGTGAGCTACTTTTATAGACAAAAAGAAGATGTTGCTGCCCTGTCAACAGTTGACCTACATGGTCGAGTTTGCATTTCAAGCTGACATCAATGTATCATGATTATTACCCAGGTAAATTTTTTGGTAAGCACAAATCTAAAGTCCAAATGAATCAAGCTAACCTACATGAATGCAAAACTCTTCACACTTTTCTTTTCTTTCGTCTTTATGTAGACAATTGTATGAGTATGTTTCATTATTAAAATGCTAATGGATCTTGTTATGGTGTTACTATACCCCCTACTCCCCTGAAAATGTCATTTTATTTGTAGTATACTGCACTGAATTTTATTTCTAAAATAAGACAAAGAAAAACCTCAGCTGTGGAGTCACAGTTACTTACAGTGTTAGTAAGTTTTCGGCCATTGTGACATCTACTTGATATAAATCACCTTAAAAGAAAGAAAGGTTTATGATTGGCTCATGGTTTCAGAGGTTTTAGTCCATGGTCACTTAACCCTGTTGTTTTGGATCCGTGGCAATATAGTACAGCATGGCAAAAGCACATAGTGTAGGAAGGCTGCTTGGCTCACTGTGGCCAGGTAGCAAAGACAGAGACCAAGAGGAGGGGCCAGCGTCTCAGCATTCCCTTCAAAGGAATGCTTCCAAAAAGAAAGAAAGAAAGAAAGAAAGAAAGAAAGAAAGAAAGAAAGAAAGAAAGAAAGAAAGAAAGAAAGAAAGAAAGAAAGAAAGAAAGAAAGAAAGAAAGAAAGAAAGAAAGAAAGAAAGAAAGAAAGAAAGAAAGAAAGAAA